>JAOYMR010000022.1:8257716-8274843 GCA_025802075.1 Tenebrosternarchus preto
CTGCAAAGGGTGGACCAACGTCATATTGAACCCTATGGATTAGGAATGGGATGTCATTTAAGATCATATGTGAGTCAGGGAAGGTGAGCGAATACTTTTGGCAATATAGTGTATATACACATACACATTTGCTTGGTGTAGTCCAGTAGGAGGCAGCATGGTGCTGTATTTGCTTTAAAAAAATAATACAAACTAGAGGCAAACAATATTTGTTACAGTATTTTTAATTTTGAGATAAAAGTACCATCAATATATAAATATGTACGTTTTATATTGTGCTGCTATACCACAAAGCTCAAATGCTCCATAAAAATGTTAAAAACTTAACTTTTGACTACTTTTTTAAATATGCAGTTTTGTATTCGTATTTAGCCACACTTAGGCTTTAACATAGTTGACTCTACAAGTCAGGTGGAAATATTTTTCTACTTGGCTACACAAAGTCATTTCAAAGCCAAAGTGCTGGAGTACAAAGGTAAACAACAGAAAGTTACTGTCCCAATAAAACTGAAATTACATAGAGCTAGAACTGTGTAAATACATAGAGAATTAAATTCACTGCCATTGAACAACTGTAATTTGATGTAAACTGCTCTAAAAAGAACACCAAACACCATTTAATTCATGTTAATAGTCATTCAAGGCTGACAGAACCCATGTTCCAACTTACATAAGTCTCAGCCTTAGGAAGCAGTGTTATGGCACTGTATAGCTCTTGTCCAAGTGTACTTGATTAGTGTAGCATTGTCTACAGGTATACTCTTCAACACCATGACATAATTACATCACATTATTACTTATCCTCTCCAGAACAAACGAAGAAACAAAATCTCCGAAATTAAGAACTGATGCATAGTTTGCGCAAATATCTCGAGCACTGATGGAACAAGCTGCTGTGGTCTCTGTAAAAGTGTCAAGACAGATGTGACTGTCTTTGTGCTTTATGTCTTCAGACTGTTGCCCTGCAGTGTTGAATGCTGTTCTGTGATTCTGCCTCAAAACAGTCTCCTCAAAAAAGACTTGTCTCGCTGGACTCAAGAACTTTCGGAAGAGGCACCTGCAGATAAAACAGTTGTTTTAGCAAATCTTGTACATCACCCAGAATTTGATCTGTTGTGTACACAGCAACGATTAATGTATTTTGTTTATTATAAGAAATAATTTGTTACATTGCAGTGATGACATGGAGTTACCATTAGTTTTAAAGAAACATTGTAATGTGTCACATTGCCTTGGTGTTTGTCAATATATTTAATATCTTTTGAGATTTTCAAGTGGTTTCAATCACTTAAAAAGACCTCAGTATTTTACATTTTATCCTGCAAGTGCAATGGCTGATACTGGGTTTCCATCCAAACTTTTTATGAATTTGCAAAAACGCAGCAAAGAAAAATGCAAATGAATTTGTGTTCTACCAGCAAAATCCCTGAAGATGATGTAACAAGATTAGGCTTAAGAAAACAAAAGACAAACAGAAGCCTAATGAAGAGAACTGCTTTTGAGAAACCCAGTCACAGTTGAATGATGATATTTACTTTTCACAATAAGCACCAATTTAATTTGCTTTCTAGACATATCCCCTAGGTCTACGTAATGAAGACCCTGGAATCTATACTTGCTCTGAATGGTCTAGTCTGTAGGTGGTTGAATTTGACTACATGCAGCCCAGATCATCACTCTTTTTCTTGTCTTTGTACATTAAAAGTTTTGGAAGGAAAACCCACAATTTTCTTATTCCACCAGTACCAACTCCCACTCCCTCACTCCTTCAGTGATTGTACCATGGTCATTTCTCAGTTTTAATTGTCATGTGCAAAGTTCCTTGCCAGTAATTGACTATAATTTGAGAAGGCTTAATTGCACTTACTGCTTTTAGATAGGCCACATTGCTCTGTCGAATTTCGTTGAGAAGTAGGTCACGTGGTGTTAAGTCCACTTTGGGAGGTTCTCTCCTTCGAGGAACTGGTTTCAGTGTCTTTATCACATCTCTCAGGTTGGCTTTGTCATCTCCAGGTCGTGCACTCGCTGTGTCTCTCTGCTTGGGAGTGCTGCGTAGCTGAATGTTAGCCCTTCCGTCTTTATTTTCTTCTCTTGGGTTAAGGTCCAGGAACGGGTCACGTCGTTTCGGAGTCTTCTTAAGTTGCACATCTTTCAATGGGTTGCCTAAGCCAGAGTCTGAGATGGGCGGAGACTGCCGAGGAGGAGGCCGTGTCTTCCGTAGCTGCTGAATGGGACTGGATGCTGGGGAGGGTTCTGGAGATCTTTGCAGAATCTCTTGAGGCTCCTGAGTAGCTTGTAGAAATGCCATCTCTGGAATGTAGCCTCCTAACATCTGCAGCAGACCAGGAGGCAAGTTCAGACTGCACTCATACATCTCCATAATCCGTTGCTGCTCCTTCATTTGCTGGAGCTTCTGCTCTTCCTTCCTCTGCTGTCTCTGGCGGTCCAGGTTTCTGGTGAGCAAGTTGGTTACCACCATTCGGGGCCCTGGTAGCTCAAAGTGGTAGCCCAGTTTTAAGAGGGTGCTGTTAGCTTTGAGGAGACGTGACACCTCCATCTCTGCATGATGGCCAAGCATGTGCCTCTGGTTGTGGAAGCGGAGTTCTGTCAGAGTCTCGTTGAACTGTAGACAGCGCATGATTGCAATAATACCCTTTCCAGTGATAAAATTGGACTCAATGTTCAGTGTGGTGATGCTCCTGTTTTCTCGCAGCATGTTGGCAAGGGAGAAAGCTACATTTTCATCTGCGCCTGTGTTTGCAATGCTGAAGGTCTTCACATGCTTATTCTTCTTGAGTGCCTCGACATAATCCAGGAGCATTTCTTTAGGAATGTTTTCAATGTTGTTTAGGTTGACATCATTGACAGAGGGGTTGTTCTTACGGATTTTGTCCAGGGTGCTCTCCAGATTAGTTTCATTACCAGAGGGTCTTGCAGTCTTTCTGGTTAAACCGTTACCAAGTGCAAGCTTTGGGATCTTAAGCTTGGATATGACTCTCTCCTCTTTCTCAGGGACCCAATTCTCATAAGCAGAGGGAGCAGGCTCAGAATTAAGCTGATCTGATTGCTTCTTGTCAGCTACCATCAATTCTCGCTCATTCTGTTCTAATCTAGGAGTTTCTCCCTCATTCCTGGAATCAGAAAACTCTAGCGGGGGCTGTAATATTTCTTGAGAGGTGACAGACACTACAGGGCCATTCTCCTCAGTCTCACTTTTAACGGGCTGTCTGTTTTGCTCCTCTTCCTTGTTGTCTTCCACCTCTACAACCTCCTCTATTACCTCTTCAATCACTTCCTCAATTACTTCCTCTCCCTCTCCTCCTCCAACCTCCTCCACTATCTCCTCATACACATATTCCACTTCATCATTTTCATCCCCTTCTTCCTTTTCATTCCTAATTTCCTTTTCACTCTTATTCTGATGATACCAAAGAAAAACAATTACTACAACACGTAAAACTATAATTTCTCCAAATATAAAGTTTAAATAACCATTATAATCAATACTTTTTATGTTACATTGTTTGGGCAATAGGTAAATACATAGTATTGCCAAACAGTATTGCCAAACTGCTCAGATTAATACATTGTGTCAAAAGTGGTTTATCTTACCTGACTGGGCAGCAGGATTGTGGGGACTCTCTCCTCCTCTAGCAGACGTTTAGACTCTTTCTCCCAGTAGAGGTACTCCACTAGTGATCTGTGGTCAAATGAACCTGTTGGAAGTCTATCAGTCTGGTTCTTCTGTCTCATACCCACTGGCACTCTCTCATCAGGGGCGATCACCTCAATCTCATTCTGGAGTTCTTTGAGCTCCTCGGCAGACAGACCTGCCAGAATTGTATCTTCATCTATTTCCTCTTCTTCCTCCATTTCCTTCTGTTTGTCACCTGTTAAAGAACAACTCTTCTGTTCTGAAATTTCTTAATCATGTAAATAATATTCTTTTGATACCAAAGGAATATTAAGTGTTACACTGCTAATAGACAAGCAAAATATTATCATGTAGGAAGGAAAGTATTCAGGAAAGAAATTTAAAAAGAAGTACTCATATCATTGTGTATCAAGTTCACTCTTATCAAGTAAGTACTACAGTGTGTAGTAGATATTTCCCGGCAAAATGAAAGGAAAATGAGAATGAACAACACAGTCCATGACACAGCGAAACTGGAAGGAGATGTAGTACCTTGAGCTGCCACGTCTCTCTGTCTGATGCCTGCTGGCACACACTCATCAGGCGCGATGACCTCCATCTCATCCTGGAGCTGTTTGAGTTCCTCAGCTGAAAGTCCTGCCAGAATTTCATCTTCATCAAGCTCCTCTGTGTATGAGTCCTGGTCACTGTGGTTAGACATGTTTTCTCGGCTTCACCTATGAAAACACTACCACAACTACGGAGCAATGCAGGAACACATCTAGTGTTTGGGGTGAATGTCAGCCTGAACTCCAGCCGGGTGAGAAAATCCCTCAATGCCTTATGTGCGTCTAAAATTATCCCCATTTGACAGAGGGGAAGGTATTTATGATACAGGAGATTCTAACAGATTCTTTTTTCAGTAGCTTGAGTCAGCTGAGACATGGTACACCAGTGTGGTGTACTGAGGGTGGGGAAAGACAGGTGGACATGTCAGTCAAATAGACTACAAGGCTGAGCCCTAAACACTTCCCCTACAACCATTGTGTTTAATCGGTTTTGTACAGTTGTAAAATGCCCATGCAGATATAGTTTATTCAATAAAATGGTCAGTTAAAGCCAGTAATTAAAAATGGTCTTTAAAGTACCATAAAAGCTTATTTAACTATAGCCTATTTAATATAAAAGATAAAAGAGAGCATACAAAAAAGTTGTCAATATTACGGAACTATTAAAATCTAAAACTGAAATGTCCTATGATTTAGGACATGTTTTTTTTATTTGTTTGTTTCTCATTAATGGCATGCCACCCCAAGCCCAAAGAGTTCTGTGGAAAGAGTAATAATATCTCTGATGTACACAGGAGGCTCGGGCAACTGAAAAAAGAAAACAGCTCCAGCATGGAAAGACTGTAGAGGCATGACTGTTTTTTTGGTAACATGAATTATTTGATAAGTTTGGCAGGGACTTTTTTGTATATAATTCTGTCATGTAATAATGTGAAAAGGGTCAGTTCTGGTTTGCTTAGATTATTAAGTGTTTTTGGAAAAATACATTCAGTAAATTAATTTAGTCAGATAATGTATTACCTAGTAATTTAGGTAATATGTTACCTAATAGTAAATATGTTACAAATAGCAAATGTTCAGACTCCCTTGTAAGGCACAGTTAAAAACACAGGGGTTGCTTGCATGCAACTTTAAGCTTTAATATTTGTTTTCTAATGTTTATCCAAAAAGCCATCAAACTGAAAGTTCATCACACTGAAAGTTCATCACACTGAAAGTCCATCACACTGAAAGTTCATTAGTCTTAATTCTTTGAAGTTAGACTTACATAATTAGGATAATTTGATTTTAGTAAAGTTAATCTGTTAATTGGGATACTTTATAATTTATATAAATGTATAGTTTATTTTCCAACATTTACAAACCTGTAAGTGGAGGAGTGTGGGCATGTGCCAATGAGTCATCACCATGGGATTAACCTCCCTTTATTTACTGGATTATTAGAACTATAGAGGTCCATATGCATAATACACAGTGCTGTCTGTCATAATATTCTTATAAAAAACTTACGTGCTTATTTGATGCAATAGGGATTTATATTTCCCAGCCATCATTAACTTATAATATTCTACAAGGCAGAAATGAGAAGGGACAGCAACATCCAAGTACCTCCATAGGATAAGGCAGGTTCTCAAGAGTTTGTTGAATAGTAACAGTAAGATCAGTGCCATAAACATGTATGGGCTGCATATTCATTAAATATTCATCAGGCACAACAAGCTGACCAAGAGAAGACCTGGAACCTGCCGACATCAAGACAGGAAAATCGCTCTCAGTTTCTGCGGTGCTCCGCCCAACATCCAAAGGCCATACGCCTTCTAGAAGGTGAGAAGAAGAGACCTACAGTGTAAGGTCCACTGTTCAGGATACGAAATGAAACAAATAGATGCAAGCAGTAGCCCCCAAGGATTGGTTGATATGGGAGCATGGTCACCATGGAGATGCCCAAGCAGCAAATGCTCAACTACGGAATGTACCAACTACAGAATGTACCAACTACAGATAGCAGAGGTGGCAGACATAAGACAATCCAATCAACGGCTAGAAAAGGCTGAACTGAAGAACATACACAAGCTCAAGCACTAAGCACTAGGTCAACTGAAGCAAGGGTTGATTCACAAGTATCACACTAGACAAGACCATAGATTCTAACTGTGCAAAGGAGACACTGAGACAATCCAGAAGCAGCAAGTATCAGGATGCAAGATTCAGGCAGAGAAATCATGCACTGCTACATGCAACCAAGTGGCATGGAGCATTTAAAGGAACAAAGGCATAGGAGTCCAAATAAGAGGAGGAAAGTGGAAAACAACAAGGTGGGACCTCAAGTAGTGGTGAACCAACCAGACATCATGATAGGATACAGACAGCAGCCGTGATAATAGATAGGACAATCCCAATAACTTCATATACACATATTTGAGCATATTTGTTGAATATACCTGAATAGTTTAATATAAATTCATACAAATATTGAACTCGATTTATTTTTTATTTTTTCAGTTAGGTTTATTTATTGCTGTTAAATTGAGTATGGCTGTGTTGAGTAACACCTTCTTCACTCCCTGACACCAGTGCTATACAAACACAATGAACTCCACTTCAATGATATCCACTGATGAAAAACTGAACAAAATAATTTCAAATGCAGATTCCATATTTATTTAAAGG
Source organism: Tenebrosternarchus preto (assembly GCA_025802075.1). Classification (NCBI taxonomy): domain Eukaryota; kingdom Metazoa; phylum Chordata; class Actinopteri; order Gymnotiformes; family Apteronotidae; genus Tenebrosternarchus; species Tenebrosternarchus preto. The sequence continues at coordinate 8,264,590 of JAOYMR010000022.1, forward strand.
GACTTGCTTTATTTTCTCCAGCTATTTATATTACACTGGTCTTAGCAAGAGGCTAAGACTACAGTTAAAGGAGTAATTATGCTCTTCTTTACCAAAGGTTTGTGGACATAAAACCAGCACAAAATCTTTATTTCAGGACTTTGAAATGACTTCCCAACCTTTTTAACAACTCTGCATTCCAAACATTATATGACTCTAAAGTCACTGACAAGTTTGATAGACCTCACAACATTAAAGCCTAATGTTTGAGCTCAACCTCAGCTAATTAAAGGCATCTTGAGACATTCTGAAACAATAAATATGTCTAATAATGTTTTTCTCTGTATGGAAGTTTACACAACAATCTTTATTAAGAACAAAAATCAGGAAGAGTCTTAAATAGTATTTAGATTTTGTTATACTTATGGCTTCATAATTTCCTCATATTAACATTCAGACATGTAGCCTGAACAGATGGGGTTATGATTCATTATGATTCATATATTACACACACTGTAAACTTACTACAGACAATATTACAAAAGTTCCAGTTTTGCAATGCGGTAAAAGATCATGTGGTTGTTTAAACATATTCTAGATTTGGTTTAAACATATTCTAGATTTGGTTTGACAGACGAAGACAGGTGAACAATCATGAGCAGAAAAAGCCAAGGCAACACAAATAAAAAACCAAACATACAAAACAGAGAAATATACAACAATTTGAGATTTCTACAGAAACTACACCTGACTTGTCACCATAGAAAGAAATGGTCCACATATATAGAATATAGAAAGGTGATAAGTTGAGAGCATACATACCCACTTTTCACATTGCATGTGCATGCACATACACATACATACACACACACACATACACACACACACATACAACAAACAGACCTACCCACAGAGTCACATACAACAGATCTACACACATACACATAAATACATTTAGGCACATTTCAGAAGGGTTTGGATTAAACCCAATGAGAAGGAGTGAAACCACCTCCAGACTCTATGAAAGCCGAACAAGGACTTGATTACAGCCCAAGCACATGACACATATCATGCTAGGCCAGAAGAAGCATCATGGCTTAAATGCAACTTTTACTATGGCATGATTAATTTATTTATAGTATACTGAAATGATGTCATCCATGTTCCTTCTTTAAATTTCAACAGATTTTATTTCATTTAAAGGTTAAGAACACAATAAATTAAACAAACAAAACAAGCAAATGTCCCATGTTTAGAGGCATTTGGATGTAATAAATGGCCAACACTTTGGCTGATGGGGTTTGAGGTCCACAAATGTGTACAAATTCTCACTGCAGAGCAAACTCAAGCATACTTTTCCCATAATTCCCAAACCAGTGCCAGGCCTTACACCTCTTCATATAAGGTGACAGCATACAGTAGCACACATGAATTAATGGAGTATGTCTCCATGGGCAACAGATTTAAAGCTGCAATTTATTTTAGAAAAATGTACTCTCAAAACGCCCTTCATTGTTTTTATAATGACACCAAATATTATTTGTGCATTCTCAAGTTAGTGAAAAAAAGATAAATGAACAAAGAAAATCACTATCAAAGCTTCGCACCAGCACACAAACTGTTGAAACAAAAGCACTTAATGTAATGTATACAAAGTATACTAGATTGTTTTTTGGTATAATATTCATTACTTAGTGTACGTCAGTAATATAGAAGCATGTGCAGTATATCCCTTTCTGAAAACATCTACCCAATGAGTTAGCTTCCCTGGAGTTTCCCATTCTCATTAAATCAAAATACAACTTGAAATATCAAACAGAAATGCATGGAACTGGCACAATAGAAAACTGGTTTTGAAAAGCCTTGTCCACAAAGAAGGCAAAACTGAGAGTTTTGTACTCTCATACAAGAAAAAATAGCTAAATTAAATTCACAATAAAGCTTAGCATCCAGCACTTAATAATAATTGTAATAATAACAACAATGATAATAATAATAATAATAATAATAACAATATCAATGATAATAATAAGAATTATAATTTGTTAATTATAGTAAGTAATAAAGCATTTCATTCCCATTTTCAAATATTCTGGCACAGACACTGAAAAGAAACATTAACAGATCTCTTTCTCTTTCTTTCTCTCTCTCTCTCTCTCTCTCTCTCTCTCTCTCTCTCACACACACACACACACACACACACACACAGATATTTTCACTGTTTGTGCCCCCATAGATAGACTCGAGCAGTAGGGAGGGAATATCTAAATAGACTAGTCTTGCACAAAAGACTTAATAAATAACCTACCAAACAAAATAAACTGACGGAATTCACTTTACAGCATGCGCCAGACTTGGTGGACTTCCAACACAAACCTTTTACACTTTTCCATTTTTAACAAATTAATAGCAACAAGAGTAGGAGAAAAGCAGTCTGAAAAGAAGCAAAGAAAAAGGAAGTTTATACAGAAGATCAAACATCTGGTGTGGTCCATTAAATAAAACATTTGATGCATATATATCTGACTCCAGATGTAAAAAAAAAGAATATCAGATATGTTTGGGGGAAGGCATGATTTCTCCCTGTCAGATTAGGTTTCAAGAATTCAGGGGCAGAGAGTGAATTTCAGTACAAGAGACATGACTCCAAGGAACTCCAAAATACACGAAATGAGAGAGTGAGAGAAAGAGCGACCTTAGAAATAATCAAGATTACAGCAGTCAAATCTTTTAATGATTAGCTGGATTCATATTTTCTTAAGTGTCTTGCCTTCAACAATCTCTGGGTTCTACATGCATACAGCTCACATATGTGCATACACAGCAAGACACACACACACACACACACACACACACACCTCTCACTGGGTATTACCTTTATAAATGAAGCCTTTCCCCTGACAATGAGATATGGAATGCATGCTATATGGGAATATTACAGAGGGTTAGAAGTAATATTCCCATTAGTCTGAATATATCCCCTATCCCCTACTCTACAATATCCCTGGTTCTCTCTTACTTTCTCATTTTCTCTGTAAAAGATGCATCTCCCCTTTTAATACAGAAGAACATTGTTGAGAACTAGAAAGATTAATTTCTGCATAGTGTTCTCTCTTTTCCATCTATTGTCTCTCTTTCACAAACACAAAACCATTAAATGTATGTGTTCATGTTCTTACATCTACAATGTTCAGGAAAACTTAAGTGGCAGAGGAAGAAAATATTAAAAGGCATTACATGATAATCAGCAAAAACTCTGCACAAATATTCATATATAACAGTCATGAGGACACGTGTATTTAAAGGTAGGTGCGGTCACCATATTTGTCTATGTAAATTGGAATAAAAATGTAAACCACAGAAACAAGGAGTTGATAGGAATCTAGTAAATGTTTGTTTAAAGTGCAAGTCTGTGGCAGTTTTTCTTTGCAGAAAACAATGTGCTAAAAACTGCTGAAAGTCATTTGACATATACAGCTTTGCAATAGATAAGACAGCACCCCCTGCTGGTGAGTGCAGGGCCACACCACACGGTCGTGTGCTTCCTTTCTCTGACCCGTCAGCGCATTCTACCGATTAAACAGCAACATTTAAGACACTTCGAATCTCTCTGGTCAGAAAAAATATATATAAAACACCGACGCTCAAACCCTTGTCCTTACGAGGGAAGAAAGAAGGAAACGAAGCAAAGACCGGCTCAGACAGACGTGGGGTCATGAAGAGAAGAACTCTCCTCTAACAGCCCTGCCTCCATCTCTGCGAGCTGTGTGTGCGCGTATGTGGCTCTGTCCACACACAGAGATCTGACTCGGGTACTTCTGCTCAAGCACACACCCGTCAGTAGGGAAACGGGCGCTTCGCAACGGACCGGGGCCGCCCTGGCGTGGGACTAGGAGATCCAGGCGAAGTCCTTCTCGCTGCCCGGCCGGGCCTCGCCCTCCTGTGCCGAGTCGCTCTCTTCCTTTCCATCGTCCGTGGCGACGTCGTCGCGCTGCGACATCCCTGAGTCTGCCGGCCACTTGCCACCCTCGTCCTCGCCTTCGCCCATCAGCTCCGCCTCCGCCATCATCTCCTCGTCGCCATCGGCGCCGTCATCCGGGAAGCGGTGGTCTCCGGGGAAACGGTGGTCACCAGGGTAGAGGAGTTCTTCCTCCGGGGAGGCGGCGTCCTCGGCGCCGTGGTCCAGCAGGGCGGCCATGCCGCGCCCGGAGCAGTCCGCACACACGCCGTGGCGCCGGGACCCGTGCTTGATGCCCACGCTGGCAGCCGACATAAACACACGACTGCACACCTTACACACATACTTCTTATCCTTACTGTGGACCTGAAAAACAGGGGCACGCATGAGTCAAAAAGAGAGGAAAACAGACAACAAATTCATCTTCGAACAAAACATCTGGAACAAAATGTTTTGATTAAATGCTTTGAGAAGGGATGTGGATAACGAGATGAACAAAACCAGATCACTATTACATCGAGAGAGGGAGTATTTACAAACCCTGCTAGCCAGATAGAGGGACACTTTCTAGAGATGCAGAATGGAACAAAAGCTTTGTAACATGATGCAAGTGCAGCCAGTACAGCACGGAGGAGCACTGAGTCAACACTCCAGCGCCAAGCAGACGTGGAGCTGCTAAACCCTCCCATGCTTTTTAGCTGTTCTCTGTACAAGTTTCCTGTTAGCAATGCTGCACTTTTCCTGGCTCCTTGATCTGTCTGAAGCCAACACTAATTTCTGTGTCACACTCAGACGGGGGAACATACACGGAAGCATGTCTATGAGTTCTGTGACGAGACTCAGACTCAGTGAGAGGAGAGTGGTGAAGGGCTGAACAAGGCACACAGAGGCACAGAGGAAACACCAAGAATGTCATAAGAAGTGAATCGTTTGTGTCCTCTATTTAAATACACTTCATATTTGAGCACCAATTAGTTAAATCACACAACCCAGTAAAAACACTTCAGAGAATTGTAAAATAGCCATCTACTACAAATGTAACTATATTTTTTCACCTTTATAAATACTTTATAATATATAATACAGAACGGTAATGAGAAACTTGCACATAATAAAATTCCAAATCTAAAATAAAAGCACCACAGAACACAGCAATATGTTTTGCACTAAAATGCTTCCTGCAAGCAACTGTTAGTATAAACTTCCCATTTTAACCATCCACTTTTGTTAAGTACTTGTTTAAGTATTTGGACCTTATCATTTAGTGACTCACTGTTAACCCCAACGCTGCCCCCTGCTGACTGCCGTGTGTACTGCATTTTCCTGTACTCACCAGTGTGTGCCTTTTCATGTGCTCTCGCCTGGTGAACTTCTTCCCACAGATCTCACAGGGGTAGGGCCTCTCGCCTGTGTGCGAGCGCATGTGCCTCTTCAAAATGCACTGGTGCATGGCAGAAAAACTGCAGTACGGACACTTGAACTTCTTCCTGATAACCGTGAAGTCATTTACTGCAGAGAGAAAGAGGAAATATGGTCAGAGGTGGCATGAGCTTCCTGAGTGTCCACACCAATCACACTCACTGAACTACTGTACAGATGTGAATACAACTTCCAGTAAATACCTACTCCCCCAAAAACACCCCCTCCCCCAAGTTCACACTACATTTTCTTACTGATTAACAGCTGTCACCATCACTACTACTGTTATTAATGTAAAGTGTCCTTGCCTTTGACACTACAGTGGCATTTTTTGTTGGTAAAATATATTAGACCACATAAATGACATTTATATAGAAAACCACTGAAGTATGAATTGAGAAGCATAGCTGTAAACAGAGAACAGTCACCTAGGTCGACTATATGGCAGTAATGAACCACCTCATTGCATGCCAGTTGTCTCAGTCTTATGGATTTGCTACATTAACACGCTCAACCTATTCTGAGAAACATTAAGGAAGGTCTCCCAGCTAAGCTCACCTTCCCTTAGCTACCAAAGCCAGTCCTAAAGGACAGTTTCCCTAGCAACCACTACAGCACTGAGGCACATTTGGTCACATTGTTGAAAAAACTCAAATTCTACGTAGATATAAATATGGAAGAAGAGCAGCATATCTCCTCCATTGCCTATTGAACAATCACCATCCAGTCGACTGACACAGAAGGGATTAAGACAAGACATGTCTTACATGATGTTTTGTCCAAATAATGGAGTAAGAGAGTGTGTACATGAGTTGTGCATGAGTTGTGTGTTCCTGATCTCATATCTGTAATTGCATTAGACCAGTGGGCTAGACTGGAGCTGCTAATACAGGGATGCAGACAGCAGGCTGAAGCCCACGCTGACACTCTGGCCTTCTCTGACAACATGCACAATGTGAGGTTAAGAATGAGAACTGAGCAATGTGATGACCACATCCTGGATACACACTTTAACAAATGGTTTAAAAAAAGATGGTTCAGAATAAACTTTTACAGGACAGTGTTATTCAAAGGATGGTAGCACAAGTTCAAGCTTCACAAGAACATTTATTGACTACAGAGATACAAACAACCAGTTACATGATTGCTAAACAATGACATGTATCATATTTCTATTCAGTATGAATTTTCTCGTTTCAAAAGACATAAAAGTGCAAATAAAACAACAAAGTTGCTGCACCAAAAAATATTATATGAATTTCATATCAAATACTATATGAATTTCATATCAAATACTATATGAATTTCATATCAAATACTATGGAAATTTCACATCAGCTTGGCCTTCAATTAGTTAAAATCAAACAGAAAGCCAATCTGTCTTTTCTTTCCCTGAGGAGAATTCTCTAGAGCGTTTACAAAAGTGCAAGTTCAATATTTTCTTTCTTTTTTGCATAGTAGTGGTTAAAATAGTGAGTATCAAACACACCTGACATTCAGCCTAGCACCAGTTTCAAACAACAATGGTTACACTGTGCTTTGCAAATAAAAGAAACCTGGACTGAGCTTCTCTCAAAGAAACTTGGCATAGGATGATTAAATACACCACAATTCTTCTACATATGACAAACAAAACGCAGAAGCAAAGTTTGCATACGAGAAGCACGCAGCACAACAACAGTGAGAATGAGTCACTAAGAAAGTGGGAAAAGAACCAGTCCTCCCCACGATCACAGTAGCTGCCTAACATATAGAATTACCCAAAGCTATTCTACAACAGCGTTCAAGCAGGTCTCCTAGCAAAAGCTTTTGAATGTAAAGGGAATGCATATTACCAAGGTGCTACTTTGATTATGGCCTTTTTCAGTCTGTATCTACACAGATATGCATGTCCTTTGGCAAGATATAATGATCTAGATACTTGCAGTCTAAACATCATCCAGTTGTGAAATTATCTAGAAAAAGAGGTAGAGGTCTAAATGTAGGATTGACTTCCATTTTAATGCAATTTTATGATCGTTATCACAATCACTGCTGCTTTTCTGACAGTCCTTCAAGGAAACAATCACTCATCTACTGTATATGGCTTTCTGATGTCTGTTTGGAAAGAGACATTACAAAACTTTCATAACTTAACATGCTGAACGTTTTATAAAGATAAACGCTAAGCACATGAAAATCCTCTCCAGAGATGACATAGTTTGCTGGCAAAAAAAGTGTACTCTAATGTTTGTGGTCTAACCACTCAAAGACAGACAAAACTACATGTCTGGCAAAAACAATGTGCTTGGTTTACATTATGCACTCAATTTTATTCACTTAAAATTCCAAAACAAAAATATTCTTAAATCATTAAAGGGTGTCAGAATGGGCTGACACAATGATCAGTGCAAATGTCTGATAAAATATTTGGCTCACAGTAATGCTCCTTTCGGAAATATTATCGAATACAAAACGTCTACGTGTAAAAACGTGGAATATTTCTCCAATATTCCACCACCATTGTCCATCTAAGCCCGATGCGCTCGCCTCCTATGGCTGAGACCTAAACCCTGTTGTAGGGTCTGTGAGGTTTGTGGGGGTTACTGGGGTACCCTCCACCTTAACGACCTTTTTTCCTCCCACATCCTCTTTATCTCACAGGTCGAGGGTCATTTGGAGTAAGGGCCAAGCTGAGCCAATTACTGACATTATTCAGCTGTGCTTAGACACACACATGCACGCACACGCGCGTGTACACCCACACACACACAGGCTCACAGTGAGGACACTGCTGGCTGAGGGATTTGAGGTTTAACCCTAACCCTCCTCATCCCAGATGATCCAACTCCACTCAATTACAGTACTGTAGAGAGAGGAGATAACACATTCCTCCTGCAAGGGGCAGTATCGAGCACAGACATTCAGCCCAGACAGTAAGGATGTGCTTTAGTAAGGCAGACATTGTGTACATCTATGATTTGCACATAAATTCCAAAAAATTTTTAAAAATGAAATAAACTTGCGCAGTTTGTGGAGACACCTGGGCCACTCAGATGTATGCTATGAAACAGAAGCACAATGAGGAAGAGATTCTGTTTAGCATTCTTCTGAGGAACACAACGAACAAGCCGAGAGTTTGAGGACAGAGCCACCCAAACACTCGAACTGGAATCCACTACACCAAGATCACTGTGTCTGATACTTTACAAAATAAAAGAACTTGGTGCACAAACACATGTTTCAAGACAATGTTTTGTGTTGGTCTTTGCATAAGAGTTGTGCTTATCAGCACCCACAGTCTCTGCAGTTTGTGCATGTACAGTAATCATATAAAAATATATATAGAATATATAGTTTAATTCACAAAATATTCACATTACAATGTTTGCTTAAATCTTATACAAATATGTTACAAAGCTCGTATAAATCTCAGTGCTCTTGCAAAAAAATAAGCATTATGTCAAGGAACCCCTGAGTAGATTTTGTGATGAAGATCCTTCAGCATCTTCATTATAACCTACAGGTCAAACTGCAAGTTTAGGCGACTAGAGGAGTGGACCAAGGATGCGGGTTCAATCTCCGCTCTGGGCGTGGCCAAGGTTGCCATGGCCGTCGGCCTCGAGGGCGTGGGAGTTCCAGAGCAGCTTGGCGGGGGCAGTGGCTGTTTGGCAGCAGATCTTGGCGTGGGTTGCCAGGTTCTTCTGCGTGCTGAAGGCGCGGCCGCAGGCCGGGCAGGCGTGCATGCGCTCGCTGGAGTGAACGGACGACAGGTGGCGGTTGAGGTCGGTACGGTCGCGGAAATGCTTCAGGCAGTAGTCGCACTGCATGAGCTTGCGCTTGAAGTGGATGGTCTTCTCGTGACGGTCGGCGTTGGACTTGAGCGTGAAGCTGGCGGGGCAGCGCGAGCAGCGGTAGCGGGACGTCGCCGTGGCGAGGGGGGAAGCGGCCGCCAGGGGGCGCTGCTGCTCGAGGCAGTCCAGGGACAGGGCCATGAGAGAGAGCGTGTGGCCGTGCTCGTGCTGCCTCAGCTGGAGCAGGCTGCTAAACAGTTGCTTGCACAGGGAGCAGGCCAGCTCCCGCGGCCAGCCTGCACCTCCGGCCCGCACCTCCGCCACACACACACCACGCCGCTCCTCCGCCATCTGATCCTCCTCTATAGGAGCCTGGCCACACTCCAAGACTGAAGGAGAGAGAGAGAGAGAGAGACAGAGAAATGGAGAGAGAGAGGTGAGAACTAACACCAGGAGATGAGCTTATGTATGTGAAAAATAACAGCCAGTCATGCAGAGAAGGCCAGATAAGGTATGAGAGGCCAGAACAGCTCAAACGCACGCGCGCACGCACACACGCACGCACAAACACACACACACACACACACACACACACACACACACACAAATACCTGCACTGTTACTTGGACCATCTACTTCCTCTTGCATCTCCATCTGTAAGAATACATGTACACACTGTTAAAACTTGCTGCATGGCATCCATGTATACATTGTACTCTCAAGGCATGCAGTCATTACAATGACATACACACATATGCAAACAAAAACAAATAAAAAGCCTCCTTCAACAGAAAAAAGAGAGAAGTTAAGATAGAAATGTAAAACTAGATCAAAGACAGAAAGAAAATATCAAGCAGCAATAATCTGAGGACCACAGAGAAGCCCTCGTTATGCCACGTGTACAGTCGGTCTCTCTAGCTCGCTATGCCACATGTGTACGGCCGGTCTCTCTAGCTCACTATGCCACATGTGTACGGTCGGTCTCTCTAGCTCGCTATGCCACATGTGTACGGCCGGTCTCTCTAGCTCACTATGCCACATGTGTACGGTCGGTCTCTCTAGCTCGCTATGCCACATGTGTACGGCCGGTCTCTCTAGCTCACTATGCCACATGTGTACGGTCGG
>JAOYMR010000022.1:8274943-8285227 GCA_025802075.1 Tenebrosternarchus preto
GGTCGGTCTCTCTAGCTCGCTATGCCATGTGTACGGTCGGTCTCTCTAGCTCGCTATGCCATGTGTACGGTCGGTCTCTCTAGCTCGCTATGCCATGTGTACGGTCGGTCTCTCTAGCTCGCTATGCCATGTGTACGGTCGGTCTCTCTAGCTCGCTATGCCATGTGTACGGTCGGTCTTTCTAGCCCGCTATGCCATGTGTGCGGTCGGTCTCCCTAGCTCACTATGTCATGTGTACGGTCGGTCTCTCTAGCTTGCTTTCCCGTATACCCAGCAGGTGGAGAGAAAAGTGGAATGCTCTTTGTCTCGTGACACAAGAGGATATTCAATATTTGTTTTTGAAGAGGTGTGTGAGTGTGAGAGGAGGGGGTTGGTAGTACAGATGCACTGTTGTTTGTTCATTCTCGCTTTGAGAGTGTATGTAGGTGTGACCTATCCACCTCTATACCTCAGAGCCCCTGCTTCTCTAACTCTCACTCACTTTCCTTGCTTTCTCTCTCCCTCTTTCTCGCTGTCTTTCTTTATCTCTTGCTCTATCCCTTCCCCCTCCCTGGTGTAAAAGCAACACACTATGGTCTAACCAAACAGATGGCTTGTCCACAGAGATGGTACGGCTTCTTGGGAGGGAGGTCCTGTGAAACCAAATGCCACCTTAGCACCACACGGGGAGAATGCAATTTCCTGGACCCGTACAAGAAAACACAAAACCTGCCCTGCCCCTCACATTGTCCACCCCTATTGATTTCCACCATCACCTCTCCCCTCCTCTTATCTGTGGACTCATGCCTGGTGGAAAATATCTGCTAGAGTTCTCCTTAGGCTAAATGCCCTAGGCAGGCATGTTTTCTTATAAGAAACAAGGATGAGAGAAATTAAAAGGAGAGAGAAAAGACAAGAGACAGAAATGAAGAAAGGAAAACATGTGAAGTTCAGTGTTATACGTGGAAGCAGGAGAGAGACAGAAACGGGGAGAGGAGCACCAGAGCAGTGCCGAAGTGGAGGCCCCGCTCGGGATCATCCGGAGGCTGGGACGAACTTACCTCAGAGGGCGAGGACTCCGGCTCCTGCTCCATGTGAGGAGCGTACGAGGGCCCCGTGGGCAGCGGTAGGACGAGCGCCCTGGGACGCCTCTGCTCAGAGGACGCTGGGAGAGGAAGAGGAGGGAGAGCGGACGGAGGGGAGGACGAAGATGCCCTGCGTTTGCTATCGAACGGGGCCCCGGGGCGGTGGGCACCACCGCTGCCGCCGCCGTCGGAGCAGTGAGACCCTGGGGAGCACAGGAGAGGAGTCTCACCCACCTGCACTCAGAGCAGCCGCCATCTTCCACACAGCGGAGTGGGGGGAGTAGGAGCAGGGGCCAAACACAGCCACTTCATTTTACAACCAGAGAGGGAGATCAGGATAGGAAAGAAGGAATAAAATAATGGGAAAAAGATGAGCGTTTTATTTCTTTATTTCTTTATTGCCTTTTTTTGTGAGGAGCGGGGTTAGGGGTTGAATTCTCTCTCTCGCTCTTTTTCGCTTCTCCATCCTCCCACGTTCGCACACAAGGGAGGGCCGCTTGTGTGCGAGTGTGTGTACACGTTGTGTGTGTACACGCTGTGTGTGTGTGTGTGTGTACACGCCGTGTGTGTCAGTGTGTGTACACACTTGCCTGCGCTTGCGTGAGAGAGTGAAAGAAAAGGGGTTTCGAAAAGATGCCTGAAGTTCTTCGTTTCAGTTATCGGGAAAAACACGGTCAGTTGTTTGATAGAGTCCATTCAAAACAGAAAACAGGCAGTGGTGGATTTATTGAGCTGTGTAAATGATAAACTCTGTTCTTTAGACCATCCAGGATATTGATAACTTTTTACATTTTTTCCCCATAGTATAACACTGGCTGACAAAAGGGTGAAGTGAATTTTTACATGAGATATGAGTTATTTGCTTTTTTCATTGCGGTTTAAGGTTTGATCACACCAAATGAACATTTTGACTAGACTTCTATTTGTATGCACCAAAAGAGGTTGGCTTAGAGTTTGTGTTTATGTTTTATACCTTGCATTTATTTTCCCAGCTTCAGTGTTTCCTCACCATGTCCTGTTGGGTAGTTAACTTCTTATGAGCTGTGTTATGGGAGTTTTGCAATTAAATGAATATTCAAGTTTAAATGTGAAGACATTTGTGTAGACGCTTGTGTTTGTGCTTGGGTTTTCTAGAGCACTGTGTTGTTGGAAGCGTGGTTAGGTGCTGGATACACACCCTCTGGTAAAGCAAAGCCCATGGATGGATTCCTGGAATACTCTTCTCCCACACCCTGCACTCCCATTCCCCATGAGAACACACACACACACGCACACACACTCAATTACACTCCTACACAAACACAGTATGAATGTTTCCCAATAAAAATGGCCTCACCCCGGTCTTTGTCTGTTTCTCCCCATACGTTCATCACCACACACTCGCCCCTCTAAGGGCAGGTCATGACACAGGTGGAGTCTCTTCCCCTGACATCCCCTTTACCCATTTCCCTGTCTTATTATGACATCTCATCCCTATGTGCTTGCAGTAACTACATCTGCACATTCATACTGCCTCTATAGTGCTCTCTCTAATCTCACTCCTATGACTCAGTAAAGGCTTTTATTTGCAGCAAGGCTTTACTCCTGTTATTAAGAACATCCATAATAGTAAAACAATTAAGAGCATCTAATTAAACAGGTTAGAGGGAATTAAGGGGATGACCAGGATCAGGGAAGTGACGTGGGACGACGTGGCTCACAAAACAAACAGCACCTTTTTACTGGTCTTGGGTCAGTTTGCTCAACTTCTACTACTGTATCTGATTCCAGGTTAGTGCAGAGAGAGCCATCTTACAGCAAGTTCAGAAAGACGGGCAGGGTGTAGAGACCTTGAAGACATAGACCTTTCCTGTTAGTTTATGACTGAACTGTGTTCCAGATTGAGTTCTGACTTAAATGTTAGACCTACCCTGGCTTTTAGCCCAGTCGGACTCTTAATGCTTTACTGGGAGAAATTATTTCTGAGATACCTTGCTACACATTCAGATCTCAATACCTTTGACACATAATTGTGGCAGTCATTGACAAACTACTGTTCCACGTCCATACCTCAGATAGGAAGGAGAGGAATAATGTTCTTTGTGATGATATCCATATTTGAACTAAAAATGAAGCATTAAGGCATTAATCACTTTCTTTCAGTTTCTTGATGCAGATGATGTAAATGTGAATGTAAAATCAGTGAAATAATATCTGTAAAGGAGGACTTTGGAAAATTGTCATACTCAAGGTTTTCCTGCCTCTCACTGTCTGTCTCTCTCTCTCTCTCTCTCTCTCTCTCTCCCTCCCTCCCTCCCTCCCTGTCTTTCGCTCTCCGTCTCACTCTCTGTTTCTATCTTCCCCTCTCTCTTTCAGTTTCAATTTAATTAAGCTTTGCCATGACAAAATTCATCATATCTCTATTTGTTTTTCTCAGACTGACTCTCTCTCTCCCTGTCTCTCTCTCTCTCTCTCTCTCACTCTGTCTCTCTCTATCTGTCTTTCTCTCGCTCACTCTCTGTCTGTCACTCTCACGCTCTCTCTCTCGCTCTGTCTCTCTCTGTCTGTCACTCTCTGTCACTCTCACACTCTCGCTCTGTCTCTCTCTGTCTGTCTGTCACTCGCTCTCTATCTCTCTCTCTGTCTCTCTCACTCTCCCTCTGTCTGTCTCTCTCTCTTGCTCTCTCTGTCTGTCTGTCTCTCTCTCGCACTCTCTCTCAGTCTCTCACTCTCACGCTCTCTCTCTCGCTCTGTCTCTCTCTCTCTCTGTCTCTTTCGGTCTCTGTCTCTCTCTCGCTCTCTATCTCTCTCGCTCACTCTCTCTCTCACAGGAACTGGGCCAGAGGAGGGCAGGCAGGCGTCTAAGTGCTGTGTTCACCTCACTAACCCCCACCTGCCTCTGTGCACCCATGGGAGAGGAGCAATGAAGAGGGAGGTCATTCCACACAATCCAAAAAATACTGTGATATACAGTCACATGCTTTTCAGTTTGGCAAAACAAAGCACCAGCATAATACAAGGGATTACCTGTTCAGATTTCTTTACAATATTCTATTCTAAAGTTTATTCAGTTGTTCTAAAGGTCTGTGTATTTTGTCTGGTTACAGATCATAATCATGAATCATAACTCAATAAACACCAAATGGGAACATCCAACTACACTAATAATACTGGATCACTCCCATGTCATTAGAAACTCCTGTATGTAGAGATGACAGAGTGAGTAACAGAATAGAATTAGAACAAGACTACAGTATCACATGCTGTGAACTGACTGAGGACGCTTCATGTACAACTTTATCCAGCATGTAGATTGGTGAAAAGAATTCATTGCCAAACATTGAAAACAGGATCCACTAGAGAAACGCCGCCTGCCCGTGCAGGCCAACACCCATGAGTCTGCACTCACACACAAACCCATTTATCTTAAGTTGAGAGCAAGGTTAATTGGCCCCTAGTAATTATGTTAATTGTGAATTCTCTGAATGGCAGAAGTTTCCATATGGTAGAACAGCTCCAGTATGATAACAGGCCACTCTGCAGTGGCAATAAAAGATTAGGAATGGGGCAAGAATTAGACACAGTCTGATTGGTACTTTAGCACAACATGTGCATTTACAACACACACACACACACACATTACTCATTGGCATGCCCACACACACACACACACATGCCCACACAGACACACTCACTTAAATAGTTTCACCACCTTGCTGTCATTTTTATTTTCTTGCAAAATGCAAAACAATAAAAAGTCCTCAGTCCATCAACGCGATCGTCAGTCTCACTTCCATGCCTGTCCCCTGTAATACAGCTCCCACACGCTCCACGAGATCTAACCAGCATCTGAGTGTATCATCGAGTCTCAAATTCACAAACACTCCGTGCACGCTCCCCTGAGATGCTGGCACTGACAGTTGGGTGGACAGGTTGGCAGCTCGCTGTCACAGTCTATAGATCAGTGGGTGAGGAAAGGAGGCGCGCATGTCTAAAGCCAATCACATGCCCAAGCTCTGACCTTAGATCAGTTTCTGCGGAGGCTAGGCAGAGAACACAGCGTTGAGCGGGCCGGTGCTGCCGACCAGGCGCGGCCCTGTGGCTCCATTAAATCAATGCCTTTCCCTGGGACTTAAACAAACGCACTTTGAAGTTTGAGAGAAGAAGATGTGAGTGGTGAGGTGTTAGAGCAAGCAGGCCTTAGGCTGAGGGGCGTCTGGAGTGCTGCTTGTTAAAGAGGGCCGCATGTTAAGAGAAAGGCACGGGCCGACCTCTCTGTTGGCCATTTTTAAGAACCCTTGTGTGTGGGCCCAGCTATTGTCATGTAATTGTGTGTGCAGGTGTTATGAATTTTGCACAAGATTAAGCCCCTGTTTTTCTATACACTATTTCAAAGCAAATGTTGATGATATTCCTTGGCAAATAGACACAGGAAGCAATTGTATATCATATTTCCTGATTGCTCTATACACAAGTAAGACACTTCTGAAGCTTTCGAGAGCACAGAAACAGTACAGCATTTTCCACATTTATTCCCATAGAGTTTTACAGGCTTTGCTTATAGCTTGAGTTGGCTAAACAAAGCACCGGTGGCCTGAGTGACAGCGACTGTGTTTCGTCCTTAAGAGTATGGCCATTAAGCCTTAATCCAGTCCAGAGAATACACAGATACACAGGCACAGCTACGCACACACTAGAGCCTCTGCCCTGAGGGACAGGAAGAGTGGCTTTGAGGTTTCCTCCAGTGTCCCTCTCTCACTGAGAACACGAAGGGAGTTACACAAAAGACACAATTATAGAGACAAAGACAGAGAGGTGGGGGGGCACCTTGATGGAGTGGTGTAGTGTGCAAAAAAACAACAGTGTAAATATTTAAAGCCTTTTAATAACCTATAATCTGTATATTGCTGTGTACAATGTTAGGAGGATGTAGTTATGGGGAAAATATGGCCTAAAGACTTAATGTGTGTCAGCGCACACACACACACACACACACTTTTTTTACTTTACATGTTATGGACTTGTGCATGAGAATTCAAAATGCCCATTTAATTGTATTTAAAATACCACATTCACGTAACCAAGCTAAACTTGCACAAAGTCACATTAATTCCCAACACAACAACAAAAATGAAAAATTCCAATATCAAAACAAACAACTGTCTTGTCTGAGCGCAACAGTATCCTACCCTACAGCAACTCACCAAACACAGTTACTAACAATCACATGAAACCAAACCATCTGCACTACCAACAACTAGAGGACAAAAAGAACTAAAAAGAACTAAAACATCAGGTCATGAAGTCTGACCCCAGCCTCTGTTTTTCTTAACAGCCATGCATATTTTGTTGCAACTCTGTGGAAATCTCTGGACATCCAAACATATACACTCTCCAAACATATACACTCTTCAAATGTCTAGAAGCAATCTAGAGAGCCTCTAAGAGCACATAGTAAGTGGGAGTGTTTGTGACTCTACAGTAACTACAATAGGATAATACACTGTGACTTACGGGAGAGTGAGTGTCCTCCTTTGGGCAGGTAGTCAAACAGCAGGGGGTTTTCCTCGCTCAACATCTCCGCTCCCAGAGACAGCAGGCTGTTCTTGCTCATTAGCGCCGCCCGGAGGTTGGCCACGGAGCCACCTCGCTCTTGGCCTCGGCCCACGGCCTCCTCCCTTTCACTGGTCAATGAAGATCCCAGGAAGCCAGTCTCCCCAGCCAGCGCCTCCTCCTGCTTCACAAAGAAGTCTCCACGGCTGTCGGAACTGGGATCAGCTTGGTCTGCCCCTAAAGGAGAAGAGAGAGGGGCATCACTTTATTCTGATGGTCCTCTGAAGATATTTTCAACCAGCACTCAGACTAACAGATTAACTAAAACTCACCTGAATATCAGCTAAATGCTACTGGAATTGAAATGAAATACAACATTCTATCAAGTCAGAATAATCAGAGAATTATCAGAATCAGATGGTGATCAGACAGATGATGATCAGACAGATGGTGATCAGACAGATGATGATCAGACAGATGGTGATCAGACAGATGATGATCAGACAGATACCTTGTTAAGTGGATTAGATACAGGAAGCATGTTGTTCACAACCAAAGTTTTAGATATTTTGTCTTATTTTTGAAAAATTACATGCATGAAAGAAATATCAAGATCTCTACGTTTGTAGAGCAATTGACTTGAGATATTGTACATTGCAAATCTCTTTTCTCCATAGACATTTTATCATTGTTTATTCACTTCTCCAATAAAACAGAGGCTAAAGCCTCAAACTGTAAACACATCACAGAGACACATGCGCACACAGCTCACACCTCCCTTCGCACTGCAACGGATAAAGCCTACACAGTAACCAAAATGACAAGATAAAAGGAGAGTTGGGGGAAAAACAACAACACACACCGAGAAAACAGCAGCGTTTAGCAAAGCACAAGGAAGGAGTCCTGTTTAGACAGTGCTGACGGTACAGCGCGGAGGGGCTGCTCAAGACAGCTGTCTCATCATTCTGGAGTGACGTTCCATCAGTCCTAGGCTCAAAGCACCCGGGCTGGCAGGCCAGCCGCCCCAGACAGCTCAGCCCTCGCTACATACGCTACACACTCAAAAGGCTTTGCTCTATCTATCTTAACTGCACATCTTAAACACAGCACCACCACACACAAGGTAACGCACATCCAGTGCACATACACCCCGACTCCCACATAGAGAAAAGCACGTATGTGTGTGCAGTTGTGTCTGTCACGTTGAACAGCACATGCACCAGTGAATCCATAATGATCTATACCATTCATATCCTAAAAGTTCTTTAAATCACAGAAATAACAACTGCACATTCTCCACAGGATAAGAGTCAAATATAGGCAAAGATTTTTTAAATAATTAGGCTAAAATTTGATGTGGAGCAAAAGCAAAATAGTCTTAGCATTTTTTCTTTTTTTTTTTTTTTTTTACTACTGCAACACATGATGTAATACTACAGCTTTACATCATGTGTTCACATTCATTCATGTTGATACACCAACTGAACATTCATCCTTTCATAACCAAAGAAGTTTTTTGTTTTGTAAACCAAAACATCTGTATTTTGACCTGTGAATTTCACAGCACATCCCCTTGTAGCCACCTTGAGTTTGTGTGGTTTTGTTATTTGGTATCCTGGACTTGTTATCTGCAGTTCCATAGTGGTAAGGTGTGTTTGTGGGTGGGTGTGAGGTGTCTTTTTGTGCCTAAATATCTTGTAGGTTCATTTAAGATGTTTTTGCTCTGAAACTGAAATCATTGTGCGTACTAATGATGCGATATGTAATGATATGTGTTATGTAATTATATGCGATATTAATGCAAATAGCATGGCACAAGTTAACCATTCTCTGATCATTCAGGCCAAAAACAATCATTCATTTTCATAAACTCTTAGTACAGATGGACCAGATATGAATAATGGTTTGTACACATGTATACAGAGGGTCCCATTTACACACAGATATTCCATCAGTCTTCTTAAGTATACAGACATCATGTGGTGCAACTGGACAAACATTAGAAGAACTACAGTAGTTTCAATAGAATAACTAGTTTCAATAGAATAACTGGCTCTGTTTATTTGCTTTCTGTTTCAGATCATAAGAGTAGAAAAACAAAAATTAAGAAAGAAGATCCTAGAGGTCCCATATAAACATCCATGTGTGTGTTGGCAGGCACACACACACACACACACACACACACACACACACACACACACACACACACTTGCACACACGCTCACACACGCACACACTCACATGCACAAACTCACACGCTCGCACGCACAGGCTTGCATGCACACACCTGCACACACACACCCCCACACACACAGAGGCAAGCTGAGTTAATTAAGGTGGTGGAGTGGGGGAGTTGGGCTGAGAGGGCACAGGGTTGGAAGAATTCATTAGAGCAGACCAGCCTTCATCTGTGGGTAGGGGCATGGAAGTCAATCAATAAAATGGATCTTCTACTCCCAACAACGCAAGCAAGCAGCACCCACAAAAGAGAGTAGAGCTGCTCAGTAGAAACTAACAACCTTACTCATCTGCTCCCTGCACCCTGAGACCCCTAACCCCCTTACTCAACTGCTCCCTGAGACCCCTAACCCCCTTACTCAACTGCTCCCTGAGACCCCTAACCCCCTTATTCAACTGCTCCCTGAGACCCCTAACCCCCTTACTCAACTGCACCCTGAGACCCCTAACCCCCTTACTCAGCTGCTCCCTGAGACCCCTAACCCCCTTACTCAACTGCACGCTGCTCCGACCCTTCTACACACACACACACACACACACACACACTCACACGCACACACACGCAGTTTCAAATACCATCAACTACAGGCAACATTAATGCAACACTTTACTAGTGCAAAGTAGTACATGGTCATATTTTGCACTGCATAATTTATTGTTATGGAATATGTATGATATGAAATTTAATATTCAGGGTGTCTGCTGCCCGTAAGCACATATGAAAGGTATAAGCCGTCAACAACATAATTATCCAATTAACAGTATTAAATAATAACTAATCTACTTATATCAGTTATCCAGAGTGGACTTACTCATGAAATAGAATTTAAAGGGAAGGAAAGGCAGTAAATTTAGAATTCTGTAGTTATTTTGAAACCTGTACAATTATGCCTTTCCTGTGACTGTCTTTTGTTCATAAGTATTATGTGCAAGGTTGGAATGAGCAGTGGCTTAATTACCATGTCATATTGCGTCATATTACAATGGCAGCCTAAAGAATATGGGAGAGCATTGTTATATCTTTCCCTCATAAGAGAAGGGCTGAATAATTTTGATGCCTCCTTGCAAAGAATTTCTCAGTTTAATTTGGTTGCCATGGCAGCCAGGCACACTTGGCTTCAACATTTATGCTAAATAAAACACCCTTTTAAGAGTAGACACAAATAGGCGGACTCATGGTGAAGGCTTTGTGTGTGTGTGTGTGTGTGTGTGTGTGTGTGTGTGTGTGTGTGTGTGTGTGTGTGTGTGAGTGCATTTACCCATGCGTGGGTGTTCTCCAGCTTGGACATGAAGCTGTGTGTTTTGTATTCAGTGTGAATGTCTTTATGTTGTCTGTGAGTGTGTATATGTGAATGATATATGAAAAGACAAGGAGATGTATATATGTTTACATACCCATAAAGAAGATGTATATATGTTTACATACCTATAAAGAAGATGTATATATGTT
>JAOYMR010000022.1:8337181-8352333 GCA_025802075.1 Tenebrosternarchus preto
ACACACATTCTTACACATACAGTACACACACACCCATATACAGACACACACACATTCTTACACATACAGTACACACATATCCATATACAGACACACACACATTCTTACACATACAGTACACACATATCCATATACAGACGCACACACATTCTTACACATACACATACATGCAGACACACACACACACAAACATACATAGACACACATTCATTTATACATCAGCACACACAGATATACGCAGTATCCCAAACTTTTCTGTCCAGATGGCGTTTAACCTCTTGCCCACACACACATACACACACACACACCACACACACACATACACACCCACACATACACACACACACACACACACACACATACACACCCACGCATTGCTTCTTTTTGCTTTGATATTAGTAGAACTTTTAAGAAATGGACTTGCTAACCTCCAATTTCTGATGAACCATCTTAAACAATCTTCTCTTAAGACCTAATAAGCTTTTACTGGCCCGACTATCCACCCACTCCTGTGCATACATGTACTAACACATGTGCAACCACATGCACACACATAAACATATGCATGTGCACATATACACATAACATAGAGAATAAAGCTTTAAACTGTTGTACACTGAGGCTAAGAACTGGCCATCACATAAGAGATGTGGTAACTGTGCCACCTGCATTGGTGATCCTGCTTGGACGTTTCACTGGAGACTGCAGTTTTTTTCTTGAAACAAACTTTATCTCAGTTATTTAATTAATTGCAACTAATCAAAGCCGACTAAAAGCACCATGTCAAGATTATGCCTTTAAAATTTCAGATTAATAGTTCGCAAACATAAAAACAAATGATTACATGTCAGTATGAAACAGCGTACAGTTCATTCATGCTACAGTGCTTTAGTAGCTGGCCTCTGAGCTTTATTCTTTGTCTTAAAGGTTCCTTTGTTACACATTCAACAGACTCATTTAACAGATTCATTTAACAGATTCATTTAGCCCAACAGCCCAGTTCAAATAAGCCTTACAGTAGAAGCATCAGTAATGTATTTCAGGCATAGATATAGACATAGAGACAGGTTGATAGAGAAAGAGATAGCGATATGTTGATGGAGAGAAAGAAAGAACAGCAGAGAGAATTGTGGGTAATAGCTTTACTTGCCAGACAAACACAGCGAGTTTAAGCTCTTTCTGAACATGTAAGAGGTGGAGTTAAACCTAGGTGGAACTGTGTGTGTGCTTGCACACCAAACACCAACTAGTCCCTCCTAGTTTTAACTGCAGCTCTTACAGGCTCAGAAGAAAACTGTAATCTCACTCTGTGTTTGTCTGATTTGTGAGAAGTGTGGGCGTGTACATCCTCTGTCTTCTTAGCCCGTTTCTGCCTGAGCAGGTCACTACTGGAGTCAGAAGTCAGAATCAGCACTCCACACATATGTGCATGCACGCACACACACACAAACACACACAGAAAAAGAGAACAAGAGTCCACTGACTGGAAAAGTGTTTTAAAGTGTGTGTAGAAGATTATGCATGTTTACACGCGTTGGCTGACCCAAGAGAAAAGAAAAGGTTTCCAGGTCTTTCTGCATCAAATCAAAATAATAACCAATGGACTCCATTATCTGTCTCTATTGTCTAACAGTGTATTACATGAATGTGTTACACTAGATTGAACAGGTTCAGTTCAAGATGGAAGTCACTGTTCTAGCACAGATCCATTACTGTTCTCTTATCAGTGTATCATTATAGTGTCATTGTATGGCATGTTTCCTTATAAACCACATTGTTTTTTCCTAATAATCATGCCGTCTCTAGTCAGAATATGGAACAGTGTTAGCAAGCTTTACATACAGCACTGCCTGTTTCAGTGGACTCCTGTCTATCAGGCTAGCACAATGTGGCAGTTCTCATGGACAACAGTCCCCCTAGTGGCAATCATTAGCAGTACCTTT
The DNA here is from genome assembly GCA_025802075.1 of Tenebrosternarchus preto. Taxonomy (NCBI): domain Eukaryota; kingdom Metazoa; phylum Chordata; class Actinopteri; order Gymnotiformes; family Apteronotidae; genus Tenebrosternarchus; species Tenebrosternarchus preto. The sequence continues at coordinate 8,339,125 of JAOYMR010000022.1, forward strand.
TGTCTTCCCTTCCAGCTCACACAGCAATTAACTGCTGCAGGCAGATTAAGGTCGACACACACAAGCACAGGCTATAAACTTCTTGCTTTCTTCACATCACACAGCACATATGGGCACTTTCTCTTATCTCAGGCTCCGATCTATTACCTGTTGTGACAATAGACTGAAGAAAGTCCCAGCTCTACAAAAATCACCAGAATTTTGTTACTGTTAAAACGATACACTGGCTTTGTTTATGAACTTGTCATTATTTTAAATATCATGAATTTGCTACAGAAAAGTCACTTTTCATTTTCATTAAGTTTGTACACCTGCTTCCCAGAGGGCACATTTTCACAGCTAAAACAACAAAACACTTTTGTCTTCTCCAAAACACCTTCTCCAAGTACTCACGATTCTTTTCACAAATTGCAAAAGCAAATCATGTCAGTACATTACTGAACACCCCCCCCCCACACACACACACACACACACATACACTTTTTTCATTGCATAAAGCCTTGGTCAACATCAATGCAATCTGCAGGTGAGCAGCATGCACACAAAGGCTGTGCTAACACATAGTGTTAGACTTCCCTCAGACAGTGAACTCATACATAGACTGAGCTGTTTCAGTATATTTGTATGGATTCAGCTGTTTCAGTACAATTGTATGGATTCAGCTGTTTCAGTATATTTGTATGGATTCAGCTGTTTCAGTATATTTGTATGGATTCAGCTGTTTCAGTATATTTGTATGGATTTGTAAGTGAAAAGAAATGAATAGGCAAGAGTGTAATGGGTGCTTATAGTTTCAAAATATATTTTTATGAGATCTGCATTGTTACATGTGTCAGACCTGCACAATAATCCATTTTATTCTACATTTTGGCTCAATTTCAGTAATATACCGAAAGTTCTGAACCGACCAATGAGATTGATAGAACAGTTTCTTTATGTACATATTGTGTGTACAGATTAACAAATTTAGAATTTGTTTACATTACATTCTTTTGAAAAAATAACCTTACAGTTGTAAACACTAAAATGTATATTAACTATGTGTAACACTGAAAAAATATCTTGCATTTTACAGGGTGTGCTCTACTGTTGAGTGAATTTGCATGTATGTTCTACAGTTGTCACTGTCACTTTTGTGTGAAAACCTGACTTTAGCACTGTATTTTTCTAACTGCTAACAAAGTATTTTTCTTAAAACGTTGCTTTACAGTTAGGATTCTTCACAGTTAGGATTCTTTACAGTTAGGGTTCTTTACAGTTAGGGTTTTTTACAGTTAGGGTTCTTGCGGTTATCTGGGGTTAAATGTTACTACACAGTGAAATGGCGGAAAGTCTCTAGGACTACTGCAGCATGAATTGATCTGGAAACACTCTCACACAATCTAAACAGCGTGAAATCTTTTTTTTGTTGTTCTATGGGCTGCAAAATGTAAATAAAATTAAACAACAATTTTGTAAACAAAATCATAATAAAATGAATGAGAAAACAATCAAAAAGTAAAGAAGTCTGTGATATTAGTCATGGTCCAGTTCCCACATCCCCATATAAAAATAGAAGCTGATAAAATAAAAAGCAAAATGCAATCATACTGAAAATATGATATGATTTATTGATATTTTACCAAAATGATCACTTAAACTTCACCAGCAGTGACCACACATGACCACACATCCTTATAACTGACAAGTTACTTTGGAAGGCTTATAATAAGCATAATATAATTGACTAATTTTTAAATACTTTAAAAACTTTAATCTGATTTGTGAACAATTAGGGCATATAATAATAATTAGGAAATATAAAGATAATAGGAATACAAATGAAAAAGTACAATGTGATGCTACAGCACAAGTGTAAAGATTAAGAAAGGGAATGGTGCTAACAAATGTAAAGATTAAGAAAGGGAATGGTGCTAACAAATGCTTTGCTAATTCATGAACTCAATGTCTCAATGTCTGTCAAATAAAAAAAAACACCAAAAAACGACAAACCATAAGCTCAAAATTAATAAATAAACACATTCTAAATTCCTATTATTACTTTTGTATGTTACAGAAAGATACTTAAGAAACTAGTGTAATTCTTTGGAAAAGATCATATAAGAGAATGCACCATAAAAACATGCACATAAAAAGACAATTCACCATTACACATACCATAAGGTATTGGGCGCGTAACAGGGAAGAGGGTTTGGTAGTTTGGTAGTGAACGGAGACAGCTTTTCATGGGCTGACGAACCTGAGATTGACCCATTCCTTCAGCATTCTCAGGTTGGACAGTCCTCGAAAACACTGCTCACATGTTGGGCAGGTCCTCCACTCCCCAGCTTTCCAGACGATCTGACCAATTACTAATACAACAGACCGGATAAATCCCGGCCCTGTCACCTGCGAAAAAGTAACAATATTCATCCTTTCCTGAAGAAATCCCTTATTCTTAGCTGTCTTATAGCAATGTTTTGTTGCTTTTATACTATTTATAACACCATACACATGGGAAGGTTACATGGGAGAGTTAAATAGGTGGGAAAATCACATTTTTTTTGTTACCTGAGTTAATACATGGATTCCAGAAACCCGTAAGAGACCATAGAGCTCCACTGGGCATATATATATATATATATATATATATGCATAGTTTCCTAGATTGTGATTTTACTTCATGACATTTTTATTTTGTTGAAATTGAATGAATAATAGTCAATATATAAAGTACAAAATTTGCCAATATACTGTTATACAATTGGCTGGAATATATAATATGTAATATATTATATGTAATATATAATATATAATAACTTGTCTGTGGCTTGCATGCTGTTCCATAATGTACCACCTTTACATCTCAGCCATTTATTGGCTTGTATCATATCTAGCTGAAAAGCAAATAAATACTTCTAACCATAAGATTATTGTTTTACATATATAGAGCCCTACAAATACCCCACCGATAAACAGACAGCTAAAGCCATTTGCCAAAATTGAAATTTTGACAAAAGAACACTAAAAATGGCCTTTTCCCATAGCCTTTGAGCTGCTATTTGCTCAACATTGTGGAGAAAAAGATACATTTCCAAATGGTGCATCCATTATTGTATTACAACCACTCAAAGACAATTAGTGCTGCTCAGCTCAAGCCTAATGGCCTCGTGGCAGTATGGAAGTATCAGGGCTGAAGCTTTCACCCCCTCCCCCCCATCCCCAAGTTTGCATTGAAACCTTTGAGTCTCTTCTTCAGATGGCCCATAAATCACCTCCTCAGCAATTCTCTTTTTATTCGAGGTAATGTTCATGAATTTCTCTGCGTATGAATTATTCACCAACTTTGATGCAGCAAGTGCACACCCCACGAGTAGCCACTACACTTAAAACCAAAGACCTTGCACTCAGTCGACCACGAAATAATTCAACATCCAGCCAACATTAGTGTACACCTCTGATGAAAATAAAACTTAAAAACCTCCGTTACCCCATTTGTACAAAGGACTAAATGGGCAATCCCATCTCAAACATAAACATATTCATACTAAATATTCTCTAAAACTGTTATAACATAATGACACTTACCAGCTGCTTAGAGAATAGAGAATATTGTAAAATGCATTCCTCACCAGTCCAGAGAGAGAGAGAGAGAGAGAGAGAGAGAGAGAGAGAGAATTTAGAAGCAACAAGCCCTCACTTCTCTTTGTAGTGCAGGTCATGTACACACACACACACACACACACACACACAAACATGCACAGCTCGATCACAGCACAGTGATGTGGCCCATCAGGCCCTGCACTGCTACTGGGGAGGTGAGCGCTGCCTCATACGTACACGCGCCGTCTTCCTGTTTGTCGTTACGAGCTTGTGGTAAACTTTCCATGACATCTCAATATTGAGGGCCACAAGAATGCTCTTCATTCATCACTCTTCTCTCAACATGAGAGCTCATACGTACGCATTCACCAAAGCTCACAGTATAGGCTCTATGTTCAAAGATTTTTAACATTGAAGGGTTAAGTTTAGAGGGAAAAAAGGGAAATTATACCTAAAAGGTGAAGGTGTAACACTACTGTACACTTTAATCTCCCACACAGCTTCACTGCTCTCTCCTAGATTACATTTAATATGGCTACCCCTCAAAACAGCTCACCTAATGCTCGTTTTTTGGCAGATTTTACACATTTGCCACCATATACTTTCATTGGCCGTTAATGGCTCTCCCAGACAGTAACCATGTGCTAGCATGCTGCCCTGTGATTCATTTGAGAGGCTACTAACCTTTTGTGATAAAATTACTTAATTTTGAAGCGACATGATTGCTTTCAGGTTAAAGTTGTCTAGAGTGAGGTTAATTATGGAAACTGATGAAAGATATCTAGATTAGTTTCCATCTGAAGAGGACAACCACAGCATCCTTCCTGTGTATTTGAAACATGAATGGCTTGGCTTTACTATCCAGTGTGCTGCATGTCTTTAAAACAAAGACACACGTTGTATCGAGGTGTGAAATACGTAATGTGACATAAAGACCAGCATGAATGTGAAAGTGTGTATTAATCTTAATTTCCTTGAGGGAAACCCTCCCAAAGGGATCAATAAAGTCTTCTGTGTAGCACCATAACAAAAACAGGCCATTATAAGATGCCTGGTAGGAATCGTTGGTGCAGTGTCCAGTAGATAACAGTGTGGGTGCACCCGAGTCCCATGTCCACAGAGATGTGTTTTTTTTGTTTTTTTTTGGAAAGGGGACATCAACACTTTGAGGTGAATCTTACAAATAAAACCTACAGTGGAAAATGTATGTCAAAGGATGCAGAAAGGAGGCCATCTGATCAAATACTTAAAGTGTGAATGTGATCAAGTACATATCAAATAAAAAGACTGAGGAAAGAGATACAGAATAACAATTAAGTTTTTTTTGTTTGTTTTTTTTTTTTAAATAAAATGAAAAAAATCCATGTAAATGTAAGTCCATGCATTGGTATAAAGAAATGCTAATGTATTCATCTCAGTGTAAAATATCAATCCAATAAGGTATTCATCTCAGTGTAAAATATCAATCTAGGTACATTCAAAGCACACCAGTTTAGATACAGTCAAGAGGGACTTTTGTTTAAATATTTTTAAAAGCCTAAATAACACAATTCACACTATAAATAAATCTATATTTTTCTAAAGTGTTTTTCCCCCCTTTGTGATGCATTTATATAGGAAACAGGTTAACAAAGATAAACCACACTGGCCTATGACGTTTTTGTTCACCTGTGTACAGTAACCAAGATAATTATCAAACCCTGTTTTTGGTAATACAATCAATGCTGTATTGTTTTTTTTTAGTCACAGCAGCAACAAACACAAACCTCACTATGTACTTAATTTCTGCTTTAGATAGGAGGAAAATGGGAAATCACTAACATAAAAACGCAACTTAAATCTATCCCCAGATAACCATAAGTGCTCAGTGTAGTAAAAACGATACTCAAACATTAGCACGTAACAAATTAGAAGCAGATCGGTTGATAACATCTGGGTTAATGCTGGTGTAGATCTTTACATCATTCTGTGCGTTTATTATAGCTTGTTGGCATGCAGATATGTACCTTATATGGAAAAGACATCCATGTCTGTATGACGGTTAAAACAGTCATGACAGGCACCTTTGGTAGCTGGGGATGTTTGCATGTTTCTAAGCAACACTGGATTAAAGGTCTTTTTAAGCATAAGAAATAAATTAATATACAAGATAAAGGAACAGCAAAAGGCTAAAGCCAATACCGCTTTAGAATATTTTCCCTCTACGATGGTCACATTGGCAGGATAAAAATGTAGTAATTGGCTGGAAACCTAGATGTCTTTTGCAATAGTACTGGATAGTAAAACTACTTCGAAATGAAAAACAACCCCCCCGCAAACTGATAAACCGCATTTTTGAACAAGTTGTGTTCGTTCCACAACACTCCATTTTTAGTGTACATTCAACTGTCTGTAAAGCTGATCTTTAAAGTCATCATACACTGGAAATTTTCAGAACGCTCTTCTAGTCTTCCCAGACCTGCTCAAAACACAGCAAAAGCAGACATTTCACACTCTGCGCCTCGAGGACAGGCCATCGCTGCTCTGCGATTTCGGCTGGGGCCGTCTGGTAGAAGGAGGTATAAATAAAGCCGTGATCTGTTTTGTAGGCCGCATGCTTAATTCATTGTTCTAAAAGAATCACCTCAGTCGTGGTTTGGTCAGCATCTCTTTGCAGGTGAAGCGAAGGGGAAACCAAGGAGTAAAAGAAACGACGCCCACACATTTTCCGACGAAGTGGTCCTTGAAAGAATTCATTTTATATGTGCGGCAAGGCAAACCGTTTTAAATCCGCTTATAGAAAGCCTGATTTCTATTAAAGATTGCAGCGGAAAAGACACTTGCTGCATTTCCTCAAACAAACAAATATATTTAAAAAATCCTCACATTCAGCTGTGTCAAGGACAACACAACACACCAACAGGACTCAAACCCTCTTCTGTGGCTGCAAACACGTATAGCTCATCACTTACATAAATAGAATTAAAAACAGGCTAACATAGAAAAACTATGTACAGCACAAGCACTTCTGAACCAAAGTAGCCTTCATAAAAATTCATAAATACATTTTTATAAAATACCAATATGCCATATTTTCCAAAAAACATTGAAGGTATATAAAAAAAGATCTGACTTCTTGTCTTCTATATTAATTTTCTGATAGTCAGGCCTATTTGGCCAATCTAGAAATGTACCGAGTTCCAGCCTTGTCTAAAGTGCTCTGCAGTTCAGCAGCTGAGGGAGGGGAGCTGGCTGTAAAGCAACTGGTAAGCCACTGTCTTCGGCCTGTGGTCAAAGCTGAAGCCCTTTCGAACACTGATGTGTCTGGAGCATGAAGCTCAACAGTTGGGCTCATCAATGTCGTCGTCACTCCAATCAGGCGGCGCATCCGTGCCAAAGTACCTGTCCCCGAAGTTTCCTTCACAGAGAGGGAAAAAACAGACTCATTTAATTTCATTTTGTTCACTTCCTTCCTTTTTTTAAATATACATTTTGAGGCCCTCTAGAAAGAAACCATTTAGTTTCCCACCATCAAGGCTGTGTTAAAATGAAAGGAACCCTTTTATTCTGCAGCTCAGAAGAAAACGAGATCTTCGAAACAGTTTAGCTTCATCACAAATACACCTCAAGATTCATCTACAGTTAATGCAACTACAGCAGGCCATTTATATATAGCAGACACCATTTACATGCATCTACAACATAAAGTGTTTGTACAGCTGCTATCATAGTTTTATTCAACCATAGAGAATTATATCAATAATTAAAAAATAATAATAATAATAAATTTAAAAAATCTAATTATTGTATTTTATTTTGGACACTTAATGTTATCTTTAGTAATGAGAAGTTTGGAGACAAGAGTTCCAGTCTGAATACCGCTCACATTCATTATACAATACAAATACTGTTCCACCCTCTTAATCTGGAAGTGTGATAAATGTAGCCTCGGTTAAGTTTAGGTAAAGGTTGAGGAGAGGTAAAAGCAAGTATATCTGCTGTCTTGAAAAAATTGGGGCACGCTTTTTTAGGTTCCCTTCTTACACAGCTTTAAAAAAATGCAAAAAAAAAAAAATGTAATTCTAATTAGGTTAACTTTTCTTCCCCCTCTCACAAGTTTCTTTGCAAACCCAACACTCCTATTTCCTGTTAGAAGAACACTGCATTAGGTCATCCATTCCAACGGTCAATTTCTCTTCATGTTTTGGATCCCAGTTGCTTACCAATGCCAGGAATGATGTGAAAGAGATCGTTGACCTTCTTATCAACGGCGGTGGTGATGATTTTGACCTGGGGGAAGGCGTAGGCTACAGAGTGCACCCCCATCTCTGCCATCAACAGAGAGACCAGCAGAATCTTGTCCTCCTGGACATCATGGTCCTGCACACACGCATTACAGCGAGGATACAGACAGAGGTTCTTTGAGCAGAAATGCCAAAATAGTAATATTATATGACAGAATATTCTAGAAATTACTGTGTAAAACATGGCTTAGAAATCAATATTGACTTAAATAGAATATAGCCAACATCCTAAGCATCCCAATAAAATCTCATTACAGACATTAAGAGAAGTGTGGGCCATAGATCCTGCTAATCGAGAAGCAGCTATAGTGTGGAAGTTCCTCTACAGGCCACCAGCTCAGCGCTCCTCACCAGTAAGACGCGGACAGCCATCATGGCAGCCGCACCGGTGGACACGGTACAGTCCATCAGGATGACGTGGTCCTCGCTGATGTCTCTGGGCAGGCGCAGGTAGTGCAGCTGGAAAAGAGCGACACACGGTGAGAGCCGAGCCAGCCACCTCACACTCGGCACACGCCCTCACACCTTACGCTCACTTCACACGGTCACTTAGTACCAGATGCAGCGTGACGTTGCCTTGGTTTGAAATGCACTACCTTGATTCAAATGAAACTTACTGGCTTGTTAAGTAAGGCGACGAGAACATGAAAGAAGCAGCAAAGCTGTTTATTGGAGTGATTAATGCATGACAGTGAAAACACAAAAGGCACAACTGTGGGTAAAAGTGAATTCATATGGTGCTCAGAACACTGTTACTGCTTAAAGGATTCAAAAAAACATGTTCGAGTCATTACATTCACAGTTTTTAAGAGTGCAAACTCAGGTTGCCGTCCCCATTTTCTTTCACCATGTCCTAATATGGTGAAAGAAGACGAGTGGGCGGTACCTCAGGTTCTCCTGTGTCCTGATTGGTCTGGATGAGGATCTTGCCAATGCGGACGTCTTTGCAGACGGCGCGCAGCGCAGGCTCCATGGTTTCGCCTGCCCTGAGGATGGACACGCCTGTGATCTGCTCAACCATCAACACGACAACACAGACTCAGTTAACCACAGCGACGACTTCCAGCCCAGACCCGGAAACAAAGCCAAGCCTAAACAGAAAGGAGGTGCACAAGCTCTGGGCAGGTTACCAGTTCCACGCACTCTACTCACCCTCTTACCATGGAAAATCCTCCCTTCATAGTCCTGCCCTTGAGGGGTTTGAACAACATGGACCTGGCGAGAAGACATTCATATCTTACCATGCTGAACCGGTCCCTCAGTTCCAACAGATCTGCTTCACTAACAGCACACTGTTAAACCCCACAAAAAGTGTCTGTAGTAAAATCAAAGCTTACAGTGAGCAGAACATGACATTCAGAGCTGCTAAGCTTCAGCGTGGTCTTTTAAGCACAAAGGTCGTGACGATGGAGTGCACGAGAGCTGCAGATGCACGTAGTGCCTCCGCTGCTCCCGTCACTGTGAATTTTTCCACTGCGGTGGACCAACAACCCCTGCTTTCCACACGTGAGGGCGAGGCCTCAAAACACACAACAATGTGGACGGCTAGCCCAGATCTGAGCGCACAGCCGCTCGCCCTCATACCCTGCTTCAGAGGTGCGGTTTGTTCCTCTCGCCCTCATACCCTGCTTCAGAGGTGCGGTTTGTTCCTCTCGCTCTTTTCCTACCTGTGATGGGAGGAAGGAGAGCGCCCTCTCGATGAGGAGCCTCATGAGCCGCTTGGAGTAGAAGATGAACTCATCGCGACTCGTCTCTCTGTTCCTGCAAGGCAGCAAGTACAGGGCGTCACACACAGCTCACGTCAGGGCGTCACACACAGCTCACGTCAGGGCGTCACACACAGCTCACGTCAGGGCGTCATATGGACATATGGACATCTGGACAAAAGGGAGGCAGCACTGTGCAACCCAAAGGAAAGGATGTGAAGAGAAAGAATGTGAATCATAAAATCTACCACCTTTCATTTTCAGTAACACAAAAGATGCTTAATAGTTATACAAAAGTATATATTATTTATACTATTTTTAAGCATCTTTTGAAAAAATAATAATAACAAAAAAAATCACACCAGAAAAGAAAATACGTTCCAACACATCCACATGATTGCGGGACACCCTGTCTAGTGTCTTATGCAGGACTACAGGACAGTCAGAGGAGAGATACAGCACACAAGCTCTTCCACCACAGACACGTTAGCAGCCCGACTAATGGCCGACCGCTTGTCACATTTTTTCCGACAAATTTGTGCCAACGTCGAAGCCACTGTTCTTTCCTCAGGGTGCATGGTCGACTTCCTGTGTAGGAGTGCTGCTCGACAAGACATAGGCCCATCCATTTAAAGCAGCGGCCTAATTAATCTTATCTTATATTTAGAGTACACCGCATGTCCATTTAGAAAAATGTAGCTACCTTCCTTCATGAATTTGCTAAAATGAATCACTTGTTCAGGTATGTCTCAGTATTTTCTTAATAGCCAATTTTATACAGCATCCACAATTATCACGTTTTCTGTTTAATACCCAACTTTATAGTTCTTGCTTAATTAATACGAGATTAAGATATGAACATAAATACTGCAAAATGTGTTCGGTAATGCTAACTCCAGCAATGCTAATTCCAGTCTGCCATTATTGAAAGATTCAGTGGGAAGCTGACATGCTCCAGAAATACCCATAACCACTATACAAGACCCTGAAGCTGTATGGCGGGTTTAGAGTGAGTGTATGGCAAGTGTATAGCGGGTGTATGGCGGGTTTATGGCAGGATTATAGTGGGTGTATGGCGGGTGTATGGTGGCCATCTGACCTGATAATGGTGTGCATGCCGCGAACCTGCGGCGTGCTCTCCAGGACACACAGGGTCTGGGGGAGGGGCTGAGCTTGATGGGCGGAGGCCAGCGCTGCCCTGTTGCCATGACCACCAGAGAAAGGCAGGAAGTGGTCAGTGGACTGCCACACTTAAACTGTCCCACTTGTGCATGCAAAACGCGCACATCTAGTAGCTTCATACACACTCAGACGTTCTTCATCTAAAAACAGATGCTGGGGTTTGATATGATGAAAATGTACACACACGCACGCACGCACGCACACACGCACGCGCACGCACGCACGCACGCACGCGCACGCACGCACGCACGCGCACGCACGCACGCACGCACACGCACGCACGCACGCACGCACACACACTACTTAATCATGTTAAGGGGAATAAAGTAGAGCACTATAGGGCACAATTATTTGTTTGTAGAAATAAGCGCAACTGTAGCAGCAGAGACCCGACAAACAGTCACTTAAAAGACTGACCTTCCCAAAAACATCCCAAAACATCCCCAAAACAGACACAATTTGGCAAATATTTCAAACAAGTACAAAGAGTGTCTGGATTAACACCATGTTTACTTCTTAAAGTTCTACTGCAGCCAGATTGCTTCCAGCAATCACTCTTGTTGCTAAAACAAACCAGAGGCTCATTAAACTTGAGACAAAGGTTTCATGGTGTATTCACATTATTTCCATTTAGAGCAGGTCAGTTTATGGAGTGACTGTATTTAGATCACTGGTGAATTATATATTCCAAGCAGGTCAGTCAAAAATTGCATTGTGTCAGAGGATACATGATACTGACTAACAAATTCAAATGAAGCCCTCATTTAAGAAGCTAAAACACACCTTTCATCCTACTTATCATTCAAAATAAACAAATCCGTGAATAAATAAGCCAATAAATTAATAAATACACAAATATTTCAAAATGTGACAGCATGCAAACTTTGACTTGACCACACGTCTGGAAGGTGAATATACTAATGAAAAACAAGCACAGACAAAGAGAAAATCATATGCAAATCTCACATATCCCAGCGAAGCTTCCTCTACGGGGGAGGGAACAAACAAACACACAAACAATAACAACAGAAACAGATGACAACATGGAGAGAGGGAAGAGAAAAGATAGACATCACACACTGTTCATCAGGTGGTGGAGAGGGAAGGGGATTCTGGGAGCGGGGCCTCTGCAGACAGATTCTGTGGTGTGATCACACCCATGTTCTCTCACACACAGACACACACACCCCTTGTGTTCTGAAGATGCTCTCTGCATCCACCACACTATCTGTAGCTGTGTCATTCTGCACCAGATCGTTAGTGCAGGCAGCCTGCATTCCAAAGCACAAGGCTCTTGCACAATATCAAAATCTCCCAAGTGATCTAGTTGTAATCAGCATTTCTCAAACGCTTTGGCAGCATCTGTAGTTGTGAGGTGGGTGCTTTTGTAAAATGTGTGTGGTGTCTGTGTGAGGGAGGGGGCACTGTTGGAGCTGCCACTCTCTCAATCACTCTGACGCAAAGGCCTGCTACATCCTGTGTCTTAAGAAAGAGCTGTACTTCCTCCACCCCCCCCCCCTTCACTCTCTCTCTCTCTCTCTCTCTCTTTCTCTCTCTCTCTCTCTCTCTCGCGCGCATGTTGCCCAACGGAAAAACTCACGTCTTTGTAGTAGACATTGGAAACATTTCTGTGGGCAAGATGCTACCTTCAACAACAGGCACGGTGACAAGCTCAAGTAAAAAAAAATTGAAAAAAGAGAGAGAGAGAGAGAGAGAGAGAGAGAGAGAGAGAGAGAGAGAGAATGTAGACGACAGTGAGACAAAAAGAGAGGGAGAGGTCAAGAGTAGGAAGACAGCTGCTTATTTTTAGACCCAGAATACAGGAGTGTCTCGTGTGGAAGCGTGGAAAGGAGAGCGACGTGTTGGGCTCCCTCACTGCTGAGTGCGGCACATGCGGAGGAGAGCTCCACTCTTTCTCAAAGCCTGCTTGCTTCTTCTCACAGAGCGAGACAAGCCCCAGAGTCTACAGCTCGCACCTTCAGCTGTACTGGGCCAGCCATGGGAAACCCAAAGTATTGGTAAATATTGTTAGGACACTGTAGGGCGAGATGTGCTGTTTGGAGTCTTTAGATCCAACGCCGTTTCATTATGTGACAAATTTGGAACATTAGGATCAGGGACTTCGGATGCCCGTAACTCTGATTTAAATTACTGCAAATGGCAAGGATGAACTGAATGTTTTAATCAGAGCAGTATGTGAGCGCCCTCTGTAGGATGACTAATGCAGGTGCAGCGGTCTCAGCAGGGAGTAGTGCCTTCATGGTCTCAGGTTTGGGACGTACACAGGACAGGGTGTCCCCATGCTGCCGAGGTGACTAATCACTTCTCTTGCCAATAATTGCCAATTTGAAATACGGTGATTTTCTACAAGAATGGAGAGCTCATGTAAATGTGTTCAGGATACGGCAAGTCCCAAGCAGCAGCATGTGTGTGTGCGGGGGGGGGGGGGGGGGGTT
>JAOYMR010000022.1:8358853-8368894 GCA_025802075.1 Tenebrosternarchus preto
CCCCCCCCCCCCCCCCCCCCCCCCCCCCCCCCCCCCCCCCCCCCCCCCCCCCCCCCCCCCCCCCCCCCCCGGCAGTATGATTGCAGTACGTTTTTATGATAAGTTTTGCATTATAAACATATTAAATCAGGTAATTGCCTAGAAAAGCTCATGTCATCACTCAAAGAAAACACAGAGTTAAATGTGGGGATATAATGTGGAACATAATATAACTATATATATATAACTATATATAACTCCACATGCAATATTTTCTCCTGGTGAAGCTTTGATGTGACGGTATTAAAGACATCATCATTTCTGGATCATGTTAATGTCATTATTTGTCAGGAATATTCTAGACTGAATAGGACACCCATAGCCAACAATTATAAAATCTGCATATTGCAGCTTTGTGCCCTAACCCAAACCAGTTTAATTTCACCAGACGACCTACTGGAGATAAAGGTTCTCCTAGGTGTGCACACATTCCTCGCTTTCTCCTGCAATGTGTGCTGACAAAACAAAACACACCAACCCTAAAGTTCGGAAGCACAGCAAACACAGTAATGTCGTCACTGATGACGCTGGGGAAACACGAAGGCGAGATATATGCTCGACGTCATGGCAACTTCAGATATAACCAACTGTGAGTGCACTACCAGCAGGAACTTAAATACATGTACGTGCGAGTACATTAAATACATGGCTATAAAACAACACCTCCAACAAGATCAGCGCAAACATGTTGTGATCAAACTGTTTTAGGACAAAACACTTCAACTCTGATCTGGTTGATGAACACACTGGTCTCATTTTACTGATGTGGACGCCGCACCTTCAACCCATGAACCCCATGTTGGTGATTAAATGAACCAAGTTTGGTGAACAACTCGCTAGTTTTCTCCGATTAAAACTCAAGAGCCCAAGACACAAAGAAACACTTGAAGTACAACAGGGGTCTCCTGATCAAACAGGTCAGAAATGAGAAAGACGAGAGAAAGGTAAACAAACAACAAGCCATCTGAGAAACAAATGAAGCGGTGGCAGCCAACGTCAGGTGTGCACCATTTGCCTCACACATTTGACCGAGCTGTTAAAGAGAAGGCTTGTTATGTTGTTATTAATTGTAAAGCATGTTATTCTGTGAATACTGTGATTTATTCAGGTTTGTACAAATACTGTGAAAGGTATGAAGCTATAAGAGTGAAAAAATGAGACTTTGAACCCCCTTCAGGTCTGTGGAATGTAAGAGTTTAAAGGGTAACTTGAGAGAGGTGGTGAAATTTGTTTAAGCACACCCGCGTGCGTGTGTCTGTGTGTGTGTGTGTCTGTGTGTCTGTGTGTGTGTGTGTGTCTGTGTGTGTGTGCATGTGTGTGTGCGTTTGTTTCAGGTTTTTAGCATGACTCATCATTCACAGATCTCCACTGTAAACACAGTAGAAGAGTGGGACAGCATAACCAGCTTCATGCAAACGTTACATTTTCAACATTTTTTGATGGATTTTCTTTATTACCTTAGGTTAATCACACTCTGACAATGCAGGTCAAGCTGACCTTCGCCTGACAGCGATCAGGCACTTCCTATATTCACGAAACCTGAAGCAGCTACAAAACTGACTTTCGTTTTAATCTCATTTCACTGCAACAGTGCTAAAATGCTAAATATACTAGAGAAAGACTTAATGTTAAAAGGTGAATCAATTATGAACAAATTTTTCACAAAACTACATTTAAATCCTTGGAATAAAAGCTGTTTCTTGGTGTACGAAAGAAATACACCAAGCTCTCTGTCTCCAGCTAACCCCCCCCCTCCCCCCCCCAATTAACAAGATAAATAAATCAGTAAAGGCAGTATGTCTGTACCAATATTAGCTGTTAGCTTCAAGTGTTGTGTGTTTCCAGGCTGGTCCGTCCTGGACCAGGTGATCAGACCGACTTACGGAAGCCAAGGCAGGAGCCAGACGTCCCCCACCAGGGAGGGTACGAAGCGAGCCATTGGAAGAGCACCCCACTGCTTTCTGCTGAGTTCCAGATGGGGTGAGTGACCTCCAGTGGCTCTCCCTCAGTTTCTTGCCTTTCGGATGCCTTCCTGAAGGTCCCGATCCCACCCAGGAAATGCCCTGAGCTTAAACTAACGTGGATCAGATCAAGCAGGCTACAAAAGACCTGAGCAGGTGGGGGTTCTGTATCTTATCAGTGGCACATTTACTTGACCTCAGGAGTGTGTGCTATCACTCCAACTAAAGTATCTGGAATAAGTGATAAACGTTGCGTACAGTGAACCCTGCCCTTGTTTAGGAGGCTTCAGCAGAGCACTGTCGCAATGATCCTTAAGCAAGTTACACACACACGAGCAACATGAAGCAAACATGCTCTTTATAAAAACCCTTTCCAACTTCACTCCTCACCCACAGCATCGCTCCCAAGCTCAAAGTGCAAGAGAGCTACTGCAGACCAACTTCCATGTTTCTGATAAGAGCCATAAACAGTAAACAAGTCGGTGCTTTGGACACGCGACACACTGCCAAGCCACAGCCGGCCGAGGCGAGAAGTAACACTCAAGACCGAACACGTTCAGAGTTCCATAAGTCAAGACCAGCGACCTGTCAGACAGATGCATGCAGAGAGGCCAGAGCTTCAATGGATGAGTCATACTTGGACGCTAGCAACCAGGCTAAGGGATAGAGGAGCTTACCTGCCGTCCGCCCTCAGAGCCCAGCAGCCCGAGATCCTAGCTCCATGGTAGGCTGGGAGAGTGTTCATGGTGAATACCCCACACGGAGGAGAAAGAGAGTCTTGGGGAGGCCAGCACTTATATACCAGCCTGCTACCCTGGAGGTAGCAAGTGTGGACACACACATGCACGCACGCATGCACCCACACACACACACACACAGCCAGCCGGGTGCAGTGCTAACAGTGCTCGTGCCCTCTGGCAAGACGTTGCAGTTAGAGCGAGAGAGTGGAAAACCAGGAAGAGCGAACGAGGGGGAGAGAGGCAGAGAAAACAAGACAGACAAGCAGAGGGGGAAGAAAGGATACTATGCTTTTTTGTTTTGGTTTCCTTGTCACTAGCAGTAGGAGACTATGGCCACTGTAGGAGGAGAGTACTTCAGAAACGAAACTGCTACAGAGTCCCTGCTCACACTCCACCTCTCTCTCCCCCTCACACTCCACCTCTCTCTCTCCCCCTCTCTCTCCACCTCTCTCTCTCCCCCTCTCTCTCCCTCTCTCTCTCCAGCTCTCTCCCTCTCTATCCCCCCTCCCTCCAGTGCTGCTTAGAGTCCTGCCAACAAACGTAAGAGGATAACCTATCCCCACACATTCTGTTGGCTCGGAGGTATTAATAGCAGTGGGTTGGGGAGAGCGAGCAAAAGCCCTCCCCCTGTCAGACGCACAACACCCACCCCCATCCCCACCCCCTCGGCTGGTCACTAATGGAAACGTGCATTTGGTCATGGCATTCACAGTCACAATGGGCCACAACACTTGTTGCAGTTGAGAGAGAGAGAGAGAGTGAGAGAGAGAGAGAGGAAAGGGTTGAGAAGGGTGGGGTATTTAAATTATTTCAAGTGATCCTGTCAGACAGAGCAGAGCTGAGGGAGAAAGCATGGAAGAGAGACACACAGAATTGGGGGGTGGAGGGAGAAAGGCCACGATGGCACCCAGGAAGTCATCATGTCTGTACGTGTGCTGATGCCCGTGTCTATGGAAACCGACTGCCACCTTAACCTGCCCCAGCAACTACATCCCATCAACCAGCGTCTCTCTCAGGACAGCCTCCCCACATCCCCTCTCCTGGGAGACACGTGCACGTGCGCACACACACGCACATACACACGCATCCCCTCTCCTGGGAGACACGTGCACGTGCGGACACACGCACATACACACGCATCCCCTCTCCTGGGAGACACGTGCACGTGCATGCACACACACGCGCACAAACAGCATGATGAAACCTTGCCACCTCCGCTTGCTCCACTTCCAGTATGGAACAGGATCTTAACCCACTCATCTTATCTCAGCCTCCTTAACGCACTGGAAGAAGCAGGTGTGTTTGGTTTTGTTTCTTTTTGTTGCAAATCTATATTTTATTTATATATATATATATAAATAAAATATAGATTTATATAATTTTTTTGAATAATTACACAAAACACCCATTGAAATATAAGCTTTCAACAAATCAACTTTAAACAGGTTGCTAAGGCAACTAATTAAGGCAACTTGAAAATCAGTGCTAAATTGCTAAACTGCAGTGGAACTGACAGGTTTGCAAGAACAATACGTGTTGTACAAATGCCCTAAAACATATGCAGGTATACAAAAACCTCTCTTGCACACACAATGAAAAGCATGCTAGAAGTTCACCTTTAAACAGCAAAGGTCTTAAAGTGTGGTAAATATTTCAGCACTTCTTCCAGCTATGTTAGGACTTAATATATGTGTGTCCAGTACATACAACCAATGTACAAAGCACTTCACTGTCCTCAAAGCAGGCAGCTGTCTTACATTAATGAGACACACTTCAGAACAAAGTTATTTTAACAGATTTGCCCTGAAATGTAATGTAGCCTAAACAAGAGATTATAATAATAAGTTGTTTGTCTTCCCCACAAGTTGTGGCCAAGGTGCTGACCACCCTGGCAAATACTTTACTAATGACTGATATAATGCAGTTCTCATCTTCATTAGACCACAACGCTTGTAACATACTTTCATGTAGTTAGGATGTGGCACCCTCTTGTGGTAGCGTGTGATATTTATTATTTTAGAGCGGAAGTTTCACTCTAAACACGAGGCGAGGTTTCATGCACGCCTTTGCATAATTGACGCGCTGCTTGTGAGCGTCCGTCGTCTTTATTTATAACGAATCCCGTGCGTTTGACAACATTAAACAGCAGCAAAAGAAGTCTTTACTTGTCATTACTATCATTTAAGACATACAATAAAAGCACGAGCTTATCCTTGGGCAAAAAACAGGCTTCTGAAAACAGATGAAACTACGTGACGTACAAGATGGACCATTTCATCGCGTACAGCTTAGTGCCAATATCAGGCAACGACAGAACTCAAGAGAATTTATTAACAGCCCTATGTTACAGCTCAACATCTAATACAATGTAAAAAAGTCGTTACGACATAGCAATTGGTGCCGTATTCAATACCTGGCTCCAATTACCTGACTATTTAAAAAAAAAAAACAAGCAAAACAAAAAAACAGCGAACCGAATTTCAGGCAACTTAAAAGTACAGTGCCAATGTAAAACCAATGTCTTTACCCTGATGTTCCCCTGTGATATATACACCAAGCCGCGGAACCTAACCATAAATACCATGTGCTAACAAAACCCTTTTAAGCCAGGTGCATATTTACCCATTCTGTCACACGTTAGATCAGATTTACAAAGAGGTTCATAACAGTGCAAAACCTAGTCCGAGAAATGAATGACGTGCTGACGAACATGCTGTCAAGTTGTTTTGTGTGTGCAGGTGCGGGTTTTAACTGGGCACTACTTTTTGTGGTGGTACACTGAACACCAGCGAACTTGGTTTTCAGGAAGACAGAAACGAAGACTGCACAGTAACCAAAAGGACACACCACGCGACAGGTTAGTGCCGCAGGGGGAACGGCTTCAGCGCTTAGTCTAATGGAAGCGCATAACAGCTAATTGGACAATATAAGGTTTATCGCTTTACTTTTCTGTTCTAGAGTTACGGAAATGTACCTTGCAGACCGCAGTGATGACTTCTCCCCGCACTCCATCATTGAAATCCTTCCTTCTCCGTACACGGCAGACATTGTTGGTTTCCTATTTGACAGTCAGCTGTGTCCTACGTCAACCTCCTCTTCTTCCTGGGGTATGTAGTTTTATCACTTAACGTTTGTGCATTACTTCAAACCCAGTGTACTTCAAGTCCCAGATCTCTTTTGATCGACTTCGTATCGTCTTTAGCTCATCCAAGTTCATACACATATATGGTGTTGATAAAACTAGGTGACTAAATATCAACAATACCTTAAAAGAGTTATAGTGGCAAGTTACGACGATTTTTCCAGAAGTATCGCTTACATCATAAAATCAGACATCTTTTAGTCAACAACATTTTATTAATCATTGGAGGGGCACTAATGCACAGTTAATACAATTTTGAAAAAGGAACGATAATAACAGTTTAGATTCAGAACCGCTGATAACCTAGATAAAAACTTTTGAAGAATTAAGTTTTTGTTTAGACTGTTATTCCCATAATTAGACACCTGCTAATTGTCTTTTTAACGATTTTAATAAAACATATTTTGTCCTTCAGTGGACTACCCTTACATACCTGTATTTGTTAATCTTTATTTCCAATATTCCAACATTATTCCCACTTTTAAACTTCTTGTCAATATTTATAATCAAAGGGTTTCTATTCTCTGCATTGAATGTTTAGTTTTGAAATTCTTATTACATATGAAACAAGAAGCAATGTAAAGAAAACCTATTTTAAAAAGTAGGAAGGGGACATATGTGTCTAGACCCCCTCAAGTACAAAAGCCACACTGCACAGCCAAGATCACCAAAATCTCTATTTACCACTCCACTTCAAATTCAAGCCTATTTCATGGGATAGTAAGTGCACTAAATACAGAAAATCCACACACACACACACACACACAGACACACACAGACACACACACGCGCACACACACATACACACACATATATACACTCACACACACACACACACACACACACACACACATATACACACAGACACACACACACATACACTCACATATATACACACACCCACCCACACATTTTGTTTTAAGAAAGGACATTTTCAACATGTACTTTAAACTGTATAGAAAAGCATAACTATAATTCAAATTATTGAAAGGTGGGCACAAGGAAAGAAGCAAACAAGCAAAAAAGTACAATTTGCAATGAGCTTTGGAAATTATATTCTAAACAGTGCTTTCAACTCCAAGCTGATACATACAGGGATTATGTTGTATTGCTGTCAATTTAAATTAAATCTTTTGTCATATTATAAGCCCAAACTGCTGCATATGTGTACACCACATAATCTAGGAAGACAGATTGCTGAACTCAAGACATGTCATAATATCCCTACAGAGAATTACCATGCCAACCTTTATATCACTCAGTATGACAAAGCAAATAAACAGTATTTAGTAACATGGCAAAAGATACATTCGACAAGACACCATTTGAAAATCTAAGGTATACTCCTCACCTACATTACATCGGCTTTGGAGAAATGAGATAGCCCGCGCTAATGGAGAAATGAGATAGCCCATGCTAATGGAGAAATGAGACAGTCCTCGATAATGGAGAAATGAGATAGCCCGCGCTAATGGAGAAATGAGAGAGACCGCGATAATGAAGAAATGAGATAGCCCGCGCTAAGGGAGAAATGAGATAGCCCGCGCTAAGGGAGAAATGAGATAGCCCGCGCTAATGGCTGCCATTTTCTAGTAAACAATGTATGCCATAATGTTCTGAAACAGAGCTCTTTGACCAAGTGGCATTGTACACCTAGACATATGCCAACTAGACATATGCCAACTAGACATATGCTACGCAGTTCTTTCTCCAAGAGGTTCTTTCTATGACATTTATCTGAAGCCAGACCAAATAAGGGTCAATCAAAATTTGTTTATTGTTCCATGAGTGCAACCACTGTGTGATACCAAAGCCACAGAACAATCTCATAAATTAGGTTTTTTTTTTTTTTAAATGAAACTCGATACGGTTTTACATCCATGTAGTAGGGCTTGGTGGCAAAATCGACCGACAGGTTTACGTCCCACTCAAACAGTCCTTAAGGTAGAACGGCTACTAGCACCTTTTGCCTAAGCTTGACATTTCAACCCTAGTGTACTCAAAACAGTATGAGATTGCTATTAAGATTATATTTACAAGAAAGTATAAAATAAACTTGGTGTGCCACTTGAGTGAGCTTATTACATTTTGCTCAATAGATATTGTATAAATATACATTTAATAATTTAGCATTTTTCTCTATTGGCGACCTATGGTCAGATAATAATTCTTATGGCAATTTGTTCATGGTTTCAAGTACCTCAGTTAGAATAATCTGGGTCTTCGAATAAATAGTCATCTTTTGGGAAAAAAAAATTGTTTTTCCTTTCAATCTTTAACATTGTATATAAACTAAGGAAGACATGCCACTTCCTTAAGTCACCTTCGTAGGGACACTTATGGCTTAATATTTAAATTTTGTTTCGCATTTGACATGTTTCATACACTGGGACATGGAGGACTAGCAGTCCTTGCACCTAGCGCTGTTTCTCCCACACAGTGGAAGTTGACAGAAGATGCCTATTCGTGCAGGTCTGAGACCAGCTTAGCTGTTTGTGCAGGTCTGAGACCAGCTTAGCTGTTTGTGCAGGTCTGAGACCAGCTTAGCTGTTGCCCTTGTAATGGTTAAGGTTAGGATCCAGCCAGGGGAGACTGGTGCCACACAGAGCACAAATGAACACCCTCTAACTTTAGCCACTTGATTCAGTTTGAGGGAAAGGGGAGTGGAAGCCTAACAGTGCCTGCAAAGTGCAAGATAAGGAGGGAGGGAGGGGGAAATGGGTTAAAGTGCAAGTCGAGTATCCCCCCCCTTAAATAGGCCTTAATCAG
Source organism: Tenebrosternarchus preto (assembly GCA_025802075.1). NCBI lineage: Eukaryota > Metazoa > Chordata > Actinopteri > Gymnotiformes > Apteronotidae > Tenebrosternarchus > Tenebrosternarchus preto. The sequence continues at coordinate 8,367,505 of JAOYMR010000022.1, forward strand.
AATATTGGGAATAGCTATGTGCAGGAACATCATCAGACATCCCAACAACAGTTCATCCAACGGAGTTGCAGTTCACTCTTTTCCAAAAGCTCTCTGATTTTCAGCCTCTGTTATGACATAAATCACTGAAATCCTGGACTAATAATTCTGATTGTGCTGTTCAGTGCTTTACACTCCATCTTCTGTCCACCAGGTAAAACACTCTCACTATTGCATACAGTCACTGAGGTCACCATGTGCAGGTCTATATGCATTGCTTAAGCGTTAGGGAACTGCTACATGCCTCAGAGTGAATTAAAGAGACGTCAGGAACTTTCTACAGAAACTATTTAAACTCCTTGACAAACAAGCTCATGGTCATATAGTGAACACTTTTCATTTCGAAAAGGATACAATATTTACCTTTATATATGTAGCTGAGATAACTGAGAATATGACCTCTCTTATAAGAAAAAAACTGAATTGAAGATTTTTGTGTTCATTTATGAGCTAGATTAAGTGTATGTAATCTTAGATTAAGTGTATGTAATCTTAGTAATAATTTTATCTTGAGTATGCACTAATGACATCACAGATGTCAAAGGGGATTATTATATATTAGAGAAGCTTGGTCTTTTGTTGCTGTTCAGGATTTAAATGATTCAGGGAGTACCTTGAAGTCATTCTCTCTGCTTGAATTATTCCTTATGTATGAACTGAATATTCCTTTTCAATCTAACACCACCACTACTGTCTTAAACTGTTAGCTTTTGATAAAATAAGAGTACAAAATAGTAAAACAACCTTTTGTAGCTGTGGGTTTTAACAAAAACCTAAGACCAACTGTTGTATAGTACATCTACTGGAAACAGGGAAAGAGTTACACATGGGTACAAGCTTAGTCCTCTTACGACTCTGAGCAAGAGACTAGACACAAACCACAGAAGCAACACTATTGCACTGTAAGCAGACTGTTCCAAAAGCTATCTAACTCGGCCCACCACCCACCATCCAGCTGCCTTTAACTGAACTAATCCCGAATGAAATGATGACCACCCCAAAAAAACAAAGAGAAAGACAGAGGGAAAAAAAAAGGAAAACCTTTATCAACTTTGCTGGGAAACAATGGACAGAAATGAACTGCTCTGTATATACAGTATTCATATATAGCTATAGATGTTGTATATATATACACCATACAGTATATCCGTGATAAAAACACCAGCTGTAAATTAGCGCACCATGCTAATTGAATAACTTTGATATTTTTTTTTAAATAATAATAAAAAACCTCTCAAAACACAAGATGAAACTACCAGACATATCCACTCAGCTACCCCAAAATGTGTCTGAAAAGTCTGCGGTCTTTGCCCTACAAAATGTTTTTTCTTGTGTGTGTGTGTGTGTGTGT
>JAOYMR010000022.1:8380700-8390740 GCA_025802075.1 Tenebrosternarchus preto
CATCACTTATCTGTTGTGTGATTGTTATTGTTAGAGTATTATGGTTTGGATAAGGTCATCACTTATCTGTTGTGTGATTGTTATTGTTAGAGTATTATGGTTTGGATAAGGTCATCACTTATCTGTTGTGTGACTGCACCAACTGGCTTTGCTTGATTTCCCTGTACTGTACTAGTGTAGTGACTAAACAATCTTGAATCTAATCTCAAATAACAGCATCATCTACAGCTACTCTCTTCCATAGTAACACTGAGAGCTTCCATACTATTGCTACAAAAGTGACAAGTGACCTTTGTGAATGTTGGTGCCAAGCTTCCTGACCACACTGACAGGCTGACTGCATTGTGAGAAGCTGTTGCCTCTACCAGTTTACCACCACAAGTGCCTGCCTGCCACATCTCCTTGAAGCCCAGTCAAGATTTACTATTTTTTGTTTGTTTTTGAGAGGTTAAAAGCAGTTCACTTCACTTTGTAGTCTAATGTGTTTTTAATCTCCGACATCGTTCTGAAATCAAAAAGGCCTCGTCTAACCCTATGGTGATGGCTCGGAGAGTGTTATTTATTAACTGTAATTATCATATTTAAGAGTAAAGTCTTAACAATCAGAGTAATTGCCAGAAACAGTCACCTGCATGTGCACTAATATGACAGTTATGTAGCCCCATAATTATGTGATGCTGTTACTGCTGAACTGACAAAGTTCATCGACTTGTGGCTGGTAAAGAAAGATCAAAGAGACTGGATGCTCACAGAAACTATATTAAAATTAAACTATATTAAAACAGAACAAATGAAAAGACTGAGGTCATTAAATTGCTCTGCTTTAGGTACATGAGCAGGTTTTGATCAGTACAGTTGCACATGCAGTATGATTAAAGATATTTAGGATATGGACTGAGATGATGAGAAATGCTGTCTACTATTAAAGCACAAGAACAGTGAGGAGGCTAGTTGTTATGAAACATCTGTAAAAACTACTGTTTCTCATTTTAATGTACGTTAACATTCATATTCATAATAATAATTAAAGTATTTGTGTTCCTGTCTTAGTAAAACTAAAATGACTTTTTACTGTGTAATTACCACATTGCAAGATTAACTGTAAGAGTCCTATGACCTGACTGGTCAACTGATTTCCAAAAGGAAGATGACAGAGAAGAAGGAAAAGGTGCGAGAGAGGCTGGTGTTAAAACAGTGACAGCTCTTAAAACAGCCATCTCACTGTAATCTTAATGTACCGCAGGAAGATCAAAGGGATAAAGCAATACAGCCAGTAAATGATATAGATCAATACGAAGAGTTACTGTACAGAGTAGCTGCTTTGAATGGCACTTCTCACAACAAATCAGAGCAGTTAAAAAGTCTGATTGGCTATCTGTGCCTCCATAACACAGATTTCAAAGAAGGAATATAATCAGTTGTATAACACCCTGAAACCTATAGAGACAGAGGTGTCTCAATTCTTGAAAGGGAGGAAACTAAACAATCTTCAGTTTTAACAAACTGGAGTCAAAAAACCCAAATAAAATATGGAGAAAGTGTAAATCATGTTTCAAAACAGCTCAGAATACACAAAAGGCCTTTGTCAGTCTCATACTGATACTTTCCCCAATATCCACATAAACACAAGCAAGGCCTACCCACAATCTGAGAACCAAACATTGGTTATGGCAGATTTACAATGAGACCACAACTGCAGGAACACCATGGCATTGTTCCTGCTGAGACCCCCCCCCCCCCAAACACTTTGTTTACATGTTACAGGCAGTAGCAGAAACCACAGGTCTGGCCAGGAAACTCAGGAATGCAAAAGCTCCTTCGCACGTTAAAGTCAAAGTTCGAGTGATCCAGAACCTGAACAGCCTAGATTACAAAGATTCAGAAGGTTCCATATCTGCTAATCCATATTCAGCCTCTAGCAGGACATAGGGGAAATGTTTTAACCTCATTTCGAATACTCATAACATAAATGATCTAGAGTAACAAACAGTAAAAGGTAACAAACAGTGCATTTTTTTTAATCTGTCAAAAATCAACAAAAAACTGAAATTGTTTTGCCATGTTTGTTTAAGGCCTTCCTTAACTGGTAACAACTGCTACATCATCAATAGCAAAAAGAACAATACTAACAGTGAACATTTTCAACCCTGTGACTGGTCATGGTTTTTGCTACAAAGCATATAAGCCAGTTAGCGCATCACCATGGCAATGGTGAGAGACCATCAATAAAAAACACTGTTAACAGTATAATGAGTGTCAATTAATCAATTAGCCCCCATGCAGTTTAATCAATTAGCCATGCCATAGCGCCCATCATTTATTATGGGACAAAGTCGCTTTTGTTCTGCCATGCTAGAGAGAGCCTGACCATTCTTCAAACCCACTTATGGTCGGTTCAAAATTATGGCCACTCTACAAAAACACTGCAGCAATATTTTGGAGGAGTGCGAGGGGGGGTAAAGTGTAGCTCAAAATCTGACTGTTTCAGAGAAGAAGGCGGGTAAAGCGTGTTTCTGAGTTTGACTGTTACGGAGAAGACAGCGGGAAAAGCGTGCTTCTGAATTTGACTGTTACAGAGAGGAGCAATGAATGTGTGTAAAGCGTGCTTCCGGGTCTGACTGTTACAGAGAGGAAAGTCGAGGGCCAGCTAAAACACACTTCCAAGGCGAGGGCGGGTGAAGCCTGCACAGTCAGCACTAAATGTCCTCGTGAGGAGAGAGCTAGGCCAAGCTCGGCAAAAGCAGTAAAAATCCTCCTAGCGATTGACGTGTACTCCAGCCCAAAACAGCACGGCCCTCCTGCAGGAATATCATTCTCTCTGCTCATTCATGAAGCTGCAGTGGGTTTGCTTTCTGATCCCCAGCTGCCTACTGGATGTTCCTGCCCTGCACAATAGATACTGTCCTCAGGTCTCATCCATCTAACAATAAATATACAACCCACATTTATATGAACATTTTAAGGAACAAACGTGTTTGTATCCTTTCTGTTTACATCATGGTGGGAATCAGGAACCTTACTTATAAGATCAGTAAAGTGTAACAACCACACCATACCTGCAGTGTGAACAGAGGATGGAGGAATTTATTCTGACAGTGTGAGCCAAGAACTCTTTGTTTTAGTCTTCCCCAGAGTAGCAAACATCCACAGGTTGAAATCATTAAAACTCTCAGAGTAAAACACCCCTTAAGGTGTTTGTCACCTCTTTTCAAAAGTGCAGTTTACTACATAGACACCTTATTACTGCTTCTCCTATAATGATTCAAAATGGAAACAGAATATGCTAACCACTTAATCTGCTGTGAGCACAAGTTGTCTCTGCAGGCTTATCTTCAGCCCCGCTTGCTTTCACCTGCCCTCACTAAATCCCGACTTCATCTATAACCAAAGAAACCAGGAAACCAGGTCTCAGATGAACATGGAATTGCAAATGCCATCAGCCAGCCAGTATGTCATTGGCATGTTTTGTGTGTTTGATTCTGGTCCAAACCATGATGACAGCTGTTCCTGAATGGCTCATCAGTGAATGTTCTCGCTCTTTCTCTAAACTGCTGTCAGATCTGTCGCGCTAAATGACTCCATACTGCATGTGAATATGCAGAGAAACACCAAAGGCATTCATATTTACCACAGAAACAGTCATTTATGTAACGGCCACCATACGCGGAAATTACCTTTAGTGTCACCAGAAAATAAAAAAATCTGATTTTTTTTATCAGCTTTGGCAGAGTCAAATGCCTTTTACTATATTGAGACAGTAATCATTTCCTGTCTTGAGCATGTGGGTGTGACACCCCTTGTTTAAGGCTTCAGAAAAAAGAAACCATTAATTGACCAACCAGAGTATGTTAAAATTACAACTGCCTGTAAAACAATGTTAGTATTTAAAGAGGCCACTCGATTTTTAGATGTTCACAGTACAAGTCCCTAGTATACTCTAACTTTATGTTCAGACCACGGGAAGTCATATCAACGTTTATAAAACAGATAAAGCAAGAGATGTATTCTAAAACATTCTGAATTTGGCACCTAAACTAATGGCATAGACATGATCTGGTCACACAACCAAAATGGCAGCCAGTGCAACACCACACATCATCATTAAATATCAAATAATCATCAGAACATATGAACAAGGCAGCTTTGAAAACACTACAACAACCATTATACTCACCATGATTGTCGCTTCCAGTGCCACCCATCCGGGCCGTCTCTGGGAGATGAGACAGTTTAGACGAACGTCCTTTTGGCATGCCCAAGTTTGGCTTAACTAAGCGGGCACCGCTGGAGGTGTCCATGCCTGTACGGGTACATACGCACACACACACACACACACACACACGCATGAATACACACATACATATATACATGTATATACTGAAATCAATCATTTACATGCTGACAAAGTTCTGTGTTTCTGTAATGAAAGTTAACTATAGATAGACAGATGATAAAAATGTGATCCACAAACAAGAACATGCAGGCAGACATGCGCTCAGACAGACAGACAGACACTCTCACACACACGCGCGTGCACCTACACACACACACGTATATACACACACAGTTGTCACTGTTTATCTAGGGTACTTGGTCGTCTAGTCACTCTTGGGAAAATGATCAATCGCTGTTTCCACTGGGTAGCTTTCCAGGCCAGTCATTGGTACAGAGATAAATGAGAGTGATACCCACTTTCCCATGTTTTTCTCAACAGGACATAATAACTATAAAACTGTTCAAAATGTATACTTTTTCAGTACACTCACAGCTAAAAAAAAAAAACACAGAGCTTGTCTAATGGCTCACATTTATTCAAGGCAACAAATTCAAAGAAACAAACATTAGGCACTACACACTCCGTTAGGGTGCTAGAGCGGCAAGCCAAAAACACTCCACTCTCCGTTATGTTCTATAACGGTTAGGCAAAAACTCTCTAAGCTCTGATAGTGTACTAGAGCAGCTAGCCAAAAACACACTATAATGCTCTCTTACTGTACTAGAGCAGCTAGCCAAAAACACCACATACTCCATTAGTGTACTAGAAGAGCAAGCCTCTACTCTGTGCAGTACTGTGGCTCTCCAGGTCTGGGCTCTCACATGCCACTTGAATGAGGCTAACAGCTTTGCACCTGCTCCTAATTACTTCCACCTTCTCAGGGGCTCTCAGCCTCCTCAACTTCTGGCTTCTTTAGCAGTAAGTTCAAGGAACAGAGCTTACATCTGCAAGCCCTGCTGGGCTGACCATCAGTCTGACCCACAAATGCGTAGAGTATGGTAGCCCACACAATCCCCACAAAGACAAATGAAAAGTATGTTCACATTTACTTGAACTTTATGGAACACAAGCATTATTCATCAGAATATTTCCTCAAGAGATTTCCACCACAGAAAACCTTTTTTATCCACCCAAACTCAATTCATGACATGCTATTATTCCTTTGGATATAACAAATAACAAAGTAACCAAACCAATTAGAGTTTGTCATGTTTACAATCTTTTGTGGGTAAGGACAATAACATAACTTCTTTTTTTAGCTTTTCTGGCAAAGCAATAAGGTCACCGCTGTGTTGTCATAAAATTACCAAACGGGCCTGTGAATAACCAACAATCTAATTTGTGGCACAAGGTCAGTGTTTGAATTCATGTTTATCAAGCTTCAAGATTTTGGAATCTCTTGACATTTCTTTAATTATCTAACCTTAAAATACAGTCGTTACAAAATGTCTAGTTACAGCAAGTTAACAAGGTTAACAAAGTATTACTTAGTATGCGAGGCAGATTTGTAACTAAAAGCTAGGCTATGCTTAGCTTCTATGCTAAGCCAAAAATAATATCCCCCCCCCCCCCCACACACACACACACATACAGACTTATTATCTATGTTTGTGAGGATTCTATACTGACTCATGTGATAATCTAACATAACAGCTCTAAACAGAACCTTAGCTAACAATTAAACAATTAGGGAAGCAAAGTTTGGGCTGTTTTAGACTTTTGGAATACTGCTCCCAGATTCCAGACAAAATTCCAGTCATCAAAAAGTCATTTTAACCACATTTCTGAAGGCATTTGTATGTAAAAGCACAATCATAAACACAAGGAAGAGCATGATTTTCCCCCACATATCAGTACTTCGTTTGTGAATGCCTAGTTCACAAATTAAGGAGAGAGAGCGAGGGAGAGAGAGCGAGAGAGTAAGAGAGAGAGGGAGAGCGAGAGAGAGAGTGAGAGAGAGCGAGGGAGTGATAGCTTTTGACTGGGAGACTAGACAGCAGCAGCGAGGGAAGAAAATCTTGCACTTCCGGACGCCTCGACTTACTGCTCAACGTGAAACCACAAGCAAAGCACTGAGGTACACTGTATCAGACAGACGCCAGACCACAGACAAGGCCCAACGCTACATCAGAAAGAGCAGCCACCTCAGTCAGGGCATCGGCATAGCTGGCCGAAGACTCATGCCAACCTACCCCTAGAGCCCACTGAACTCAGGGCCACACACCTAACCCACACGCGAAACCGACAGGTCCTGAAGCTGTGAGTGGTATACAGCAAAATTATTTATAGCAGGGAGACAATATGAATTTCTGAGAAAGCACTGTATTTCAGAAGGAAAAGAGCAATAGAACGAATCGAAAAGCAGCCGTAACGAGTAAGCACCATGGTATTTGGGGAATGTAACACATACACATCAACGCACACTTTGAAACGGTGTGATATGTCTGTGGAGTCCTGTGAATGTCTATGTGTGAGTGTGGGTGTGATCTGTGTTTGATGTTCATTTTTCAGAGCACTAGTTACCTTTCTTTGCTTTAATTACTTCTATAGGATTCCCCACAAATACACGACTAAATGACATATTTGATATGACTGAGCCATTATTTCTTAATGATCCACAGACTTCAGCGCCTTACTTTTGGAAGGCCACACCTACCTGAAAAGCTGGAGCCACCCAACACGAGCGGCCGGGTGACCCGGGTCACCCACGTGGGGTCAGGCTATAGCCTACTCTTCACTCAGTGCCTGTTGATGTTACATGGCAATCACACCTGTCTTCCCGTGGTCGGGTTCGCCGCGGACGGACAGTCGTCACGGTCGGTAGCCACACTCCTAGCCCCCGCTGTGTATCCGCGGTAGTAGGAGGAGGAGGAGGGGAGACGAAGAAGAAAAAGAAGACCAAAGAGGAGGAAAGAAAATGCAAATTAAATAAGCCGAACACTTTCACCTTATTTCCAGACTGTGTTCGCTGTTCCTCTTCATTAATATGTAAACCACGGGTTCCCTCTTTAACCTCAATCTCCTCTTTAAAAACGAACTCAAGACGTGTAAAAAAAAGACATGCAGTAAAGGTAGAGACGTCGCCGACACCTTAAAGAAAATATTAAAATACAAGAAGCTTTTATAGGCAGTGAAGCAAAATGGCGACTTTAATACGAAGGAGGAGTAAAAAATCCTTGCGCTGTAGCAAAAGGGAGGCACAAAAATATGTTTAGTGCAGTAATTTTCGACATCTACGAAAGAGTTGGCTAGGGTAAAAGAATTGAAAGCGATGGAAGACGGTGAGAAAGACACAGCTTCGTCCGATTTCGGCGCAGTCTTCGATTCCTTACCTCGGGATTATGCCTATTTTTTTATACGGATATTATCTTCGCGGCCGTGTACAGTAATAGCCTACAGTATGGGTGCTGGGTCATGCGCGTATCCACTCTACCTTTGACAGTTGTAACTACAAACTGGAGGCAACTTGCAAACTCTCGCGTTATTATTATTAGGCTGTTTTTATCGAGAAAATATTACTCGTATTTCTGCTTAATAAACGCCTATCTGAATCTAACCGTTTGATGCGGCTCGACGTAATGCCGTTCCCTCATGACGAAAAGGGTTAGGCTAAATTCTGGTGAGCTAGCTGGGCTAACCAATATAACGTGGTAATGTTATTAAACGTTGGCAATGTTGTGTGTAAAAACAACTGTATGGGTTAACCATTGTTTATAATCTTTGTCTTGAACAGTTAGTATTTGACATTAGTTCTGTGCCATTGGTATTCTAAGACACAAGTTTTGAATAGTTGGCATCAACGTAAAAAAATCCAATCAACTGGCAATAATAATAATAATATTAGTAGTAGTAGTAATAATAATAATGATGATAATAATAAAAATAATAACAATAATAATAGTAATAGTGTCGTCTGGACAGATATAAATCTCAGATTAGGAAATACTGGTATTAATTTAATTCCAGTTCTACAGCCTAGCAAAGAGGTAGACATTAAAGCCTTTAACATATAAACTTGTGTGTTTGTTTGTTTGTTTTTTGCAGTGCCTCTTTGTTTGTATTATTCTTGTTCATGTTGTTGCTGCTGGTCTGTTATTGTCATTAGACTACCTAGTTACACTACAGGCTCTTCAGTCATCTTACATTTTCGTGACTTATAGGTGGTAATTCCACACTTTGAGAACTCAAACTTCACCTTACATTTTCATAGTGATCTTCATGATGACCCACTAAGCGACAACGTATGACCCACAAATTGATTTACCCTCAAACTATGACGTAATCTGCCCGAACATTAATTACTTACTGAGCCACTAGGGGAGGCCAATGACTGGTTTTGGAAAGCTCTTCAATGCTCATAGACACTTTCGACTTTTTCAGTTATCAACTAATTATATTTGTGTATTTTCTAATTGATTATTTTCCCATTTCAAGAGGATATAGTAAGAAAACATATAAATGAACGTTTGATTATTACGTTTTTTTAACTGTATTGCCGCTAGAGGGAAGTGCAGTCCATATAATCGATGTAAGACCGTTAAATGGTCAGTGCTGTTACATCGGAGGTCAGATGGAACTATGGGCAGTTCAGGTGCTTACAATCTGCACCACTCAACCTTTCTTATAAATACTCAAAACTAGCCTTTTGTCAGTCTTAGATTTTTTCAAATTAAGATAGTTCTGTTATATATTTAGACAGCAGAGATCAAACAGTCTCAAGGGGCTATAACCTAACTGTTCAGGTTATTCTCTGAGGATAGACTCTCCAGTGACATTATAAAGGTGCTCTGTTGGATTCAGATTTGGTGAGTAGGGAGGCCAATGAGGTAAACTGACCTCGCTGTAATGGTCATGGAATCAATTTGAGATGACTTGTGCTTTATCACATCCTGCATTATCATATCAAGTAGACATTATAATATTGTATTGGTCTTACTGTTATTATTGTAAAATTGTACCATTGCATCACCAAACTAAACCTGTGACATAAGTTTATGTTGTTTGTTGGCAAATTCAGAATTCACCCATTGCATGTCACAGCTTCATTAGACTGGATAATACTTCTTTAGTCTTCAACTTTCCCAAGTGTACAGTTTCAATGAGCCTGTGCCCACTGGAGCAGCGGGACCCTGTCCTTGACTGACACGAGTGGGACCCGGTGTGGCCTGCTGTTGTAGCCCATCTGCTTCAACATTTGATGTGTTGTAGGCCACATTCTGAGATGTTTCTGTCCTCACCTTGGTTGTAAAGAGTGGTCCTTTGAGCTACCAAAGACATCCTGTCACTTTAAACTAATTTAGCCATTCTTCTCTGACATTTCTCAACAACAAGGCATTTCTGTCTGTTAAACCACTGCTTGCTGGTTATTTTTATTTGTTTGTTTTTGTTTTTTACACCATTCTGTGAAAACTCTACAGTGAGATTCCCAGATCAGCAGTTTCTGAACTTCTCAATTCGGCCTGTCTGACACCAACAGCCATACCACAGTCAAAGTGATTCAGGTCATATTTTTTCCTGTTGTACTTGGCTCCTGCATGCGTTATTACATGATGTGAAGTGCAGCCACAGGTTTGGAGAGTTGCATGAATGAGCATGTGGACAGGTAGTGCTAACAGAGAGGCCACGGAGCACATGTAATGGTGTGTTCCTGCACGTGAATAGCATTGTTCACTTTAGTGCACGTGTCTTGGTGTGTTCCTGCACGTGGACAGCATTGTGCGCTTTATTGCACATGTCTTGGTGTGTTCCTGCAAGTGGACAGCAT
>JAOYMR010000022.1:8393450-8408935 GCA_025802075.1 Tenebrosternarchus preto
AAACCAGAGTGAAAAGAGGAGAGAGAAGGAGAACAATTAAACAAAACCAGAGTGAAAAGAGGAGAGAGAAGGAGAACAATTAAACAAAACCAGAGTGAAAAGAGGAGAGAGAAGGAGAACGATTAAACAAAACCAAAGTGAAAAGAGGAGAGAGAAGGAGAACAATTAAACAAAACCAGAGTGAAAGGTGAAAGAAGATGAGAAAGGTTCAGGAAGACATGTGATGCATGGTAGATTAAGCAATGAAGTTTAAAAAATGGTGCTTTGTGAAGAACCTAAGATGGCATTTGGGTTAGAGCAAGAAAACCAATTTGAAAGAGAAAGCAGGTTGGGATTAAAGAAATTCACAGTGGAGAACAGGAAAAATTGAGACTGAAAGAAAGTAAATGAAGAGATGAGAGGAGATATTCAGAAAGAGCAAAGTAAGGTAAAATGTAGATAGAGATTATTTAGTTGTTGTTCTGCAGATTATTAAAAAGATACAGTTGTGTTAATAGTGAGGAAGAGTGCTTGAGTGGTACCTCTATGTATTTGGGACAGAGCCTGTTGGGGGAGACGTTAGAAAGCAGCTCACAGCTTTTACACACGTGCATCACTGAAGAGCCTCATGAATTATACACCAACACACACTCACACAGTCACACTCATGCATGCACACATCCAACTGAACCTGCTGTGCACCTGTCAGTAGAAGGCCAGCTTGGTAGTGGGGGACAGTTCACCTGTGAGAATGCATGTGTGTGTAAAGTATACATTTTGATGGCAGAAATATCTGAGCAGTACTGAACTTCTCTGTGTTTTGTTTAAAGTGTGCTCATGAAAGTCCAAGATTATCAGTCATAGAGAATAATCACTTTTTCCAACAACTTTATTACAAAAGCATACATATTTTGCTCTATCTGTGGTTTTATGCCTTTGATTTGCATCTGTGGGTGTGTATTACTACCTTAAGCAAAAAAGATCCAACCAGTGGTCACTTTGGAATGCTTCACTGGCCTTCATAGAGAATATTAACCAACGTCAGCCTTCAAAACCAATAGTTCTAAATACTAAGAATGAATGATGGATATCCACAGACATTCACCATAGCATCTAAAATATTGCAATGCTGAGATCAGAATGAATGTTACCCAACTATCACAGTATCAGTGAGTTCAGATGCCTCAATAACCGCATAAATAATTCTTAATCACGAGAGATAAAAGGCGATGGTCAGAATACATTGACAAAGGTGAAGGTGAAGAAGCCTTTGTAGACTGAAAGACACAAAGGTACATAATTCTGAAGTATATTTCTTCCAAAACAAGAAGATTGCTTCCCCAGATCACTCACAGGTGCTCAGTAGTGTATGATGGTGCACGATGGGGTGTTCTGGTATGTAGTGGTGTATGATGTTGCTGTATGATGGTGTGTGTTGAAGTATGGTAATCCATACTGGAAACAACAGTATGGTAATCCATACTGGAAACAACAGTATGGTAATCCATACTGGAAACAACAGTGGTGTGACATAAACAGGAAATTTATTTAAAGTGTCACCTGACTGTGATATATGTTGGAGGCCATGATTGGAAGTAAAATCACAACTTGAAAACCACAATCATAATTACATTCCACAGAGACCCTTTATATTATTGCTTCATCTGCTGCAGTGACAATTCCATATCAGATCCATGTTACTTCTACAATAACAATCAGCATATTCCTAGATTCCACACATATGTCCATATCATGTAAACTTTATTTATATTCCAAGCAGACACAGTGTTCATTGTATATAAAGAAAATGCTTAGATAGGCCTAGCTATGTTGCATACATTTTGTAGCAAGACTTAAAAAAGGAATTCAGAGATAAAACTGAAGTGCTTTGGGCAACGGGCCACAATGAGCAGCAGACATAATTAATAACACCACACACACACACACACACACACACACAATTTATCACCCTGTGAAGAATTCAAAATACATTTTGATACCTGGTGTCAGGCTAGTAATACTGGCACCCATCTATTGGTCCATTCAAATAACCCATTAATGAATTAATTGACCTTAATGATGGAGCACATGTGTCAACAACAGGGGGGCTACTAATTATTCACACCTCTGAATTCCCTATGCTAGAATACTAATCCTATTCACTAGATTTCTGCTATGAGTAGCAGAAATACATAATTTGTTGTAAGAGGCAAACGCAAGGTATTTTTTAGAGAGAAAATGTTCTTAAGAAAGATTATTGTTTCAACATCTTCTTGACTTCTGTGTTAAAGATGGGGAAGGGGGTTACTTGTGTGTGTGTGTGTGTGTATGTGGGAGAGTACAGTACAGTGCCCCATTAATTCACACTGATAGAGAACCCATTTATGCTAATGGGAGGCCAGTTAGTCACTGCAATGCACGTGATTTGGACAGAACAGGCTTATCCTAAATCAGCATAAATGGGGAAAAAGCCCTCATCTCAGGGGCCATCTCTGCTGTCCTACTCTTGGTTCACCGTCCAGTTAGAGCAGAGCATGGAGCCGGTGGTCTGTGCGAGGTCACCCAGGCAGGCCATGGACCGCAGAGCTGCAACAGGAGTCCAGCATCGCCGTGGTCTTTACCAGCCCAGCAACTTGGCTCAGAGAACGAAAGACGCTGTCTTTGGTCGTAAGTGAACAGTCTTCTGTAACATCGGAGTAAGCTCAGTCTCTTTCTCCCTTGGTCTCTCATTAGCTCCTCCTTGTTATCTTCTCCTCTGTCAGTGTCAGTTTGGAGCTGGGCCTCCTGTCATTATCAGGGATCCACTGTGCTGGGTGGAGAGGAGGGAGCTGCCAAATGGATGTATGAACTAAGAAAGGTTGCCAAAGGATGCTGGAATGAGAGAAAGGAGGAGGAGGGAGAGAACGGAAGCAGAGAGATAGAGAAAGTGAAAGAATTCGTTATTCATTTGAATGAAAAGATTGCATATACAGAGAGAATGGGGCATCCAAAAGACTGCCGTTGAACTTCATTCAATAGTACATACAGATATACACACACCCTTATCGGTCTCCTCATGTGTCCAAGATTTTACTGATTGCAGGGCTCTTTCAGAACTACTTAGCAAGATGAGTGTACATCCTGTACTCAGGAAATGACTACGTACCACCTCAAAAATAAGGACTTGCATGCGAAAATAAGGATTTGCTCAACCAGTCACTGTAAATTGTGAAAACTTCAACTAACAGTATAAGTTTTTCGTAATGAATAAATATTTCTAATGAAGTGGGCTGTTGGTGAAAAATGAAAATATTTCTATATGGTCAGTCTATTTGGTTTGACATACTGTAAATGTGTTCCTTGTGTTTACATTGCATTAAATACAAGTATTCATCAGAGTAATAAAATACTAGTGGAAGATCAATCAGCAGGACACATTGCATAGATGTTATCTTAGTCTCGTCTAGAGATTGCAGTTAGTTTGACCATTGGCACATGAATGGCAGCAATAGTACGTGTTCAGTGCAGAGAGTGAATACTGCACAAAAACGCTGACTGCAGTGTTTCACATAGGTGAGAGCACAGTGCCTTTAAACTACACTGACTGCAGTGTTTCGCACAGTGCCTTTAAAATACACTCACTGCAATTCAGGAACATGGTTCCTCAGCTCACAGGAATCAGCAATATCATTACCAGATTTTGATAAACGCAGATGAGACAATGAAGCATTAAAAAAAAACTTAAAAGAAGCAAAACAAACAAAACAAGACAAAATCCAAACACCTTCGTGTTAATGAGCAAACGCCCAGCTCCTTCATGTCTGGCAAAAACATGAGAAGTGACGTTGGAAAACAAGTCGTCTGATCTAAGCATTTGAGATAAGCCTCAGGTTTCCCTTTATCTTTATTAAAGGCAAAATAATAAAGATAAAGGAATCTCTCTTAGTCGCAGAGTGAGAAAAGACATGCTTACGTGTTTGAGACAGAAGCATGCAGGGAAAACCCATAGGATACAGGGAAACAGCTGGAGCACCAAGTCACTATGATGCTACTCTTTGTTCCAGCTGTAGCAGTTCTGTAATGATGACTGGACCTGAATCAATCTAAAACCAGGGAAATATTTGTAACAGGGAAATATTTGTCACTGTAACGCCCAGCCACCATATACCCAATTCTGGGTGATTTGTCAAAGACATTCATAAAAGGATTGTTTCATTATTGATCGCTGGTGTGATGATGGAAGAGGACAGCAAACACACCTGGTCACTGCAGGTGTTACAGGCGGCAAACACAAGCACCCATTCCACCGTCCTGCATTCAGCTTTGGTGAGCGCATCCCTACGCTTCACACTTCACCCAGGGTTACACTCACACCTCTCACCAGGGGTTCACAACAGGTTTTGTAACCATGAGTTTTGAAGAGAGGTTCCTTAACCATGGGTTAAGAAATGGGTAAACTCCACTCTGGCTGCTATGCCAGCCAGCTGGATCTGTGGTCTGGATCAGTTACAGATCAGTCCTAACCTTGGACTAAGTTATAGGCTGTGTTAACCTTTAAATTAATGGTTCAATTGTTAATTTTATTGAAAATGCTGTTTAGTATATGCTTATTCACCTACAAAAACAATATAAATTCAATATAAAGGGCTTCAATATAAAGCCCTGGGAGGATTAAAGCCATGCCAGACAAATCACCAACCCCACTAAACCATTCTTTAAGCAGGGACGTACTAAACCATTCTTTAAGCAGGGACGTTAGGTCCACTGGTGCTACCTGTCTCTTCCATAATTACTCCAGAGACAGGAAACAGATGGCAAAGTCTCTGGCGAGTGGGTAGAGCCGAGTGGGGAGAGCCGAGTGGGGAGAGCTCTCAGAGGATACAAAGACAGACAGTCTAACGGCAGAAAAAGGAGAAAAACAATCACATCGGGCAGAAAGCTGAGCAGCAGGGCACTGGCTGGCAGATGTTGGGAACAGCCATCGGCAGAAGGGTGGCGAGAAGGAGTCTCCACTTTGAGCTGAGTGTAGCTCGGCTAAAATCCAGCAGTCTGACGCATTAAACCAAACGATATGGAGACTTTTTAATGTAGCCTAAAAATAGTGAGTATAGGAAGCGAGTCATTTGGAATTTCATGAGATTATGAAATTCTTATGTGCAAGAGAGGAGCATAAGAGTCTGGGCACTCATTTGGGAAAAGTCACTGCTTAAATAAGACGGTTCAGGAAAAGCACTGAACAAAGTGACACAATAGACATTTTCAGTAAAAGCCGAACAAAGTAATATCAGACGAGAGATTGTCTGTCCGGGGAAATCTGTAAACACTCTTCCTCTGTGGAAGATTATTACAGTTCTGTTGTGGGCAGTCATTTACAGCAGAGGTAATAATAACTGGTGCTCAGTGCAAACAGCAAAGGGAGCGTCCATTCTCCTCTCGGTCAAATTGCATCCAGGGTGAATGAAGCGGGAAGGGGTGGACAGGGCAGAGTGACTTAGCATTACCTGCACACTCACAACAGCACAGCAATTTAAATTAACTAGAGAAGCATATTAACGCATCAGCAACACAAACAGAGAGTAGCGATAGATGGCAATCAGGAATAAAAATTGGCCCTCAAATGCACAGAAAGACACACACACAGAATGTGCATTAACGTGCAGATGTTGTTTACTTATTTAGTTCATTAAGTGCAGGTACGGTAAAGTAGATTTAATAACTGGCGAGGACAATGTGGTCCTCTCAGCGTTACAGTGGCTTTTCATCATCTTACGCACAATTCAAAAAATGCATCTTGGGTGTCTTTTCCAAGGTAGACAATATAAGCCTCATAACAGAAAAGAAAGAAAGAAAAAAAGAACAAATATTTACAGTGGATGTGTTATGAAATGTCTAGATTGCTGTTCATATGCAAATGAACAGTGAAACCTTTTTCTTGGATTGGCTTTGTATCACAGCACTCCGGAATTGACATGAAACAGTGACAACATTACAGCTCTTATGCAGGAAGGACTAAAGGTAGAGAAGAAAACAGTAAACATGGAGAGGGGTAAAGAGCTCAGTGAGGGGAGGGGCAAATATGAGACAGACGGTGTGTCTGAGGCTGAAGGACGACTGGAGGGTAAAAACCCGCACACACACACACACACACACACACACACACACACACACACACCCTCATTAATATGTGCACCACAAAACAATGTCTCCCAGCTCCGTTCAGCTTCACCAAATTCAGAGCAAGGGACTCCTCAGCTCTGTGAGCTCATCTTACTTCTTCACCTGCTCAATATTTCATGTTTTTGTGTGGGGCAACTAAATCAAACATGACAGGCTGCTATAGGGGTCATCTCTTTATAGATACGCTTGGTGTGCTGTCACAGATTCATAGGCTGACACATCCAAGAATAAACTCTGGATCAGCTGGCACTTACACAGGGCTTCCACGCCGAGCTTAACTTAATCTGACAGGTGATGGCAACTATCAGGAACAAAGTAATCAACACTGACAACACTTTTATTTGACCCGCCCAAGACGCCCATCCCCCAGCTTCCCCACCTGTCTCGACCTTCACTCCCCTCCCCTTGCCCAGTCCCAGATGTTGCCTTCTCTTTTTTTAACCAGGTGACTCAATTCACTTTTTCTTTTATGGTGCGTAGGTCAGGATGTGGTGAACTGTTAAATTAAATTTGCCCCAAGGACGGATGGAAGAATTCCCTGACACAGCGTTTAAATGGGGTCTAATTTGCTTCTTGAGATTGTGGGGGCCAGCTGCGCTCTGAAACTCTGAGCCTCCTGTGTTCTACAGCACCTGTAGCCCCTGATAGTAGTCATCTCATTCCTTATGGGCAATTACTGCTCTAGACTGTACTAAAGAACTAATCAAACTTCCACATTTTTTAAAACTTGCTTGAAAAAGAAAAAATAAAGCTTTTCCTATCTCTCTATACTGAGCAGTCTTTTCTTCTGCTTTGATCCATAAATCAACCAGCAATACAGTTCCCACAAGGTTTCCCACAAAGAAATGAGGCATTCTTTATATATCAGTAAACTAAACTAACATGTTTCTCAG
The DNA here is from genome assembly GCA_025802075.1 of Tenebrosternarchus preto. NCBI lineage: Eukaryota > Metazoa > Chordata > Actinopteri > Gymnotiformes > Apteronotidae > Tenebrosternarchus > Tenebrosternarchus preto. The sequence goes on from JAOYMR010000022.1 coordinate 8,400,479, forward strand.
TTTCTCATATCATTATAAATTACTAACCCACCACCATACAGCTGCGATGCTGTTGTTGAGGTTCTCCTCACCTCTGCTGAGCAGCTGGAGGTTGCGCACCTCCTCTCGCACCTGCAGCTGGAGCACCTGCTGCAGCACCTCCTGCCGGAGTATCTCCTGCACGATGCCCATGCGCTCCAGCTTCTCCCCGTTCAGCCGCAGCAGAGCACGACCTGCCGACCCAGGGGAGGACCATGACAATGTTTTTTGTTCAGCAACATTATATATTGATATATTATTCTCTGGTTTACTGATATAATATATTGTATATTATATGCTGTATATTCTGGTATATTGGCACAGTATATTCAATAGTACCTCATGCCTCCTGTTCAGTGTGGGATTCAAGTTATGTAAGAGATTTGTGAATCTACATAATGATTGTGTTGATGATGAATCTGCATTTAAGCAGGTAGGCTATGGTCTACCTGTTTAAACTCCATGAGAGCAGACTGGTTTGTTAAGATGCATTGCCTGATTGTGCCATGGCCGTGTTGATGGTCATGATGGTGAAGTCCACGATTCATCACTCAAAAATTATTGACCATGGAGCAAAATAATCAAAAAGATTATTTTGCTCCATGGTGGCAGGGTGAAGATGGCATGCAGCCTTGGGCACCAGGCGAATGTGAAGCCTCCTGTAACTGAGCAAGGCAGGGATGCCATGCCAGCACCAGAGATGACTGTTTGTTTTGTAAACAAACGTGTCAAAGGCTGTAGCCACAGTCGAGGTAAGATTTCATTAGACAGTCCCAGACAGTCACAGCAATGATTCGCCCGGCCTGTTAAACGCTGCCATCAGGACTGCTGAATACCTGTCTTCTCTCTCACAAATGCTAATGGACTGTTAAATATTCTCAGACCTTCACTTCAAGTGTGTTTGAAAACTCCTTGTCCAGGAGGTCATCAAATTAATGACAGCGTCTAAAAACTAGTACAAATTTACTGTTTAAATAAACGACCTTTTGTGCTTGAGGTGGTTCTAATTAGCATGGTAAGAATAAGCTGAATCAGCTCGTACATGCCAGTGGATTCACACAGACTCCCTTTCCTGTGTACCAAGATACCAAGATCCCTGTAGTCTGCCTCCTTCACTAAATATTGTTATATGTTTGTCCTTCAAAAGTAATGTGAAGCACATTTATCACTGCAGACATGCAAGCTAGCATGAGGGGCAACGGGTAATTATACTCATAAATCATTATGTTCTTTAATCTGCCATTCGATCTCTGGCAGATACATGGAGACTTTCTCCCAGAGTACAACACACGCGTTAGGCAGATGATGCAAGGCTGCATACATTAGAGATCATTAACGAACCTATTTCAGCTCTCACCCCTGAATGTAATGACAGATAACAAGCCTGTACTGTGTAGTCTTGGCTGTTGTGTGACCTTGGATCGGCCGGCGTTAAAGACTGCCACCGATATTCGGGACAAGCTGGCACCGAACAACTGTTCCCCCTTGTCAGTGAAAGAGAATGGCTTTAATAATTGTTAACTGAGCCTTTTTACACAGTGCACAGTGTTTGAAAAGGTGAGAGGAAGGAGAAATATTGGGCGTGAGGAGTCGATCATTAAAGTTCGGCCAAGGACGTGGGACGAGTTGTCTTTAGAAAATGCCAGTGAAGCAGACCAGATATAGATACTTCAGCTGATTGTTACTTCACTACTTTTAGAGAGGTTTTTATTGAAAGAAAACTAAAATAAAAATAAAGCATAAAACCAAAACCAAGTCACTTCATCTCTTAGGGGCCTTGTGGGCTTCCTATCCAGTCCGGGAGTCACTCAACACTCCAAACATTCAGTTTTCTTTTCTAATCTCTCTCTCTCTCTCCAGCTTGAGCAGGAGCTGCTGCTCTTAGACAACCAGGGTCTGGATTCTCTTCTCTTTCTTAAATCGCACTGGCTGGCGTGAATGTCACAGGCAGTATGTGTGAAGTGACTCACCTTGACCAGAGTGACCACAGCTGAACTCTGCGTAAAACACTAATCTCTACCTGTCAGAAGGAATTAGGCACTCAGGCCTGTAGTGATCTATAGAGTATTAAGATGGTTTCCATGACTAAAGGGCTTTACAGAGGCTCACTGAACAGTGACACCATAGTGACCCACTGCAGTATTGGGACTGCTGGTTGTCTCAGGGGCTGTGGAGGGCAGAAGACGTCCTGCACTGACCTATATATTTACTGAGAGAGCCAACACTGCCATGGGGATTGCAATTACTCCGAGGTCACCTACAATAGGATGAAAGTGGGGAGAGGAGGTCATGTCCCTGCAGAACACAACATGCTGAAGTGTGATAAGGGTAAACACATTAAAGTAACTTAGCCACCAGCCATGCTGTCTAGCCAGCTTTGCCTGCTTCTCTTCCCTCTGGCTTGCGTTTATTAGACTGCAGCATCTGGGCATCTTAAAGGTGATGTTTCATTTGTGCTTTTCACATTAGAAACACAAAGTACATTTTCAGAAATCCAGGTCAAGACCATGAGTAAATGACTCATGGTAGAACTGCCTGGGGTGGCATGGAGAAGAAACATGGAGAGAAACCCACAGGTATTACAAAGGCATCTAATCCTCTCTGGTTAGATAGGGAGGTTATAGCCTATGCTGAAATTTACAGATTTATAAGAGAGAATTTATAACTTGAATAAAAAATAAACGCATTAAATAGCTTTAAAGCAGCTGCAGTGCTGTGGTGTGATATTTTCCATGCCCACCACAAACACACATTAACTTCCAGTTGGTTCCTCATAAAGAGCTACTGTAGACATGGAGTCACAGGGCAGTGATTCTGTAACCTCCTGTTCCAGAGCTGGATCACTGCTGCTGGGCAATTTAGGGAAGCAGATGCAGAAGAAGGTTGAAGCAGACAGAAGAGAGGGATAAAGCAGACAGAGGGCAGACAGCGGAGAGGGATGAAGCAGGAAACAATTCCCATCAGACCAGCTTAATATGCTGCTCTAATAACAGGCAGTAATGAAGACAGAGTGGAAAAAAGAAAGTGTGAAACCAAAACAAAACACAATCTGTCCACCCTTTTGTGACATTCAGTGGTGGAAGCAAGGCGCGAGTCAAATATTATGTAACAAACGCTTATTTTGACAAGATTTGGGAATGATGAACAAATAGAACACCATGCACCACTCACAAGGTCATGAGGAAAAAAACAAACACACACAAGACACGGACTTAAATACACACATGAATGAAATACAACAGATAACGAGGGGGGCATGACATGTAAGGGGGGAACACACACAGAAATGAAAGAAGTTGAGGAGGGAACCATGACACCTTTGTTCTTTTAATTCAACTAGTAATAACTGCAATAACTGATATTGGTTATAGAGACAGACAGCATAATATTAATTTATTGTTAGAATATTAGTAAGGATTACGCAAGAGAAAAAACAATAGTGCCTTAATTGTAGTAGTTATTATGTAATATTACATTGCAATATTAATATGACACCTGTGTGTGTATATCATGCTGAGTTTGATCAAATGAGACTGTGTGTTAGCTACAGTCCAAGGGACCTGTAAAAAAAGAAAGAAATAACATACAGACTCTCTCTCACAAATACACACACACACCAAAGTGAGAAGTGGCTTTCAATGAACGAATAAGCACATAAGATCAAAAATGGCTTGGTATCAGAGTCACTGTCACAGCTTTAGTATTAGAGTCACTCACAGCTTTGGTATCAGAGTCACTGTCACAGTTTTAGTATCAGAGTCACTGTCACAGCTTTGGTATCAGAGTCACTGTCACAGTTTTACTATCAGAGTCACTGTCACAGCTTTGAAATCAGAGTCACTGTTACAGTTTTACTATCAGAGTCACTGTCACAGTTTTACTATCAGAGTCACTGTCATGGGTTTGGTATCAGAGTCACTGTCATAGCTTTAGTATCAGTCACCGTCACAGCTTTGGTATCAGAGTCACTGTCACAGTTTTACTATCAGAGTCACTGTCACAGCTTTGGTATCAGAGTCACTGTCACAGTTTTAGAATCAGAGTCACTGTCACAGGTTTGGTATCAGAGTCACTGTCACAGCTTTAGCATCAGAGTCACTGTCACAGCTTTGCTGCAAGCTTGAAAGAGAACCACACCAAGGCAGAGACAGGAAGACAGAAAGTGAACGGATGAAAAGGATGGAAAGAGAAGAAGGAATATACAATAAACCATCCCATATTCCTACAGAGAAGCTTTCACACACACACACACACACACACACACACATACACACACATACACACATACACGCACACACACAATAAACAACCTCATAGAGAGTCCTAGACAGCTTTCTACTCAACTGTTGTGCAAAAAAATACAAATCAAATGAAGTACAAATCAAGATGTAGTGGAACTTTAGTGGAACTTGAGTGTGCGCAATGTTGTTAAGACACATCTCCAGGGAAGACTGCACGTCTGTGAGTGGGTCCAACAACCTCAGCTTTCATCCAATCATATTCCATATTCACACATTGTCTCCCTGCTGCAGCACACAAACGTATGTTCTGTGCTCTACAATTCAAACACTTTCGGTTTCTGTCAGGACTTAATGCACTCTCGACGGGCACACGCTTTCCAAATTCTTCAGTGATTTCGGATGTGCTCCAATTCTCAAATCCTTGAGCCCAGCCATTCAAGAAAATCTAAGCCTTAAAAGCCTTCCAAAAGTGAATATACATCCTACGTTTCCTCTGAAAGGCAGCAACACCGTTGCTGAAAAACTCCATCTAAGATGGCGCAGTACCCAAGAACCTTTTGTCTTCTGTAATTTCACTGGGACACATTTCACACCTGAAACATTAACAGCTTTAACAACCACAGCCCAAATAATCACAGAATAGCAGACAAGAGTGAAAGGAGCATTATCCCTACAAAGTTCCATCAAACCCAGAACAGCGTGATGTCACAGAACCGGCTATAGCAAAATGGACTGTGTAACAGTGTGTCAAGCGTGAAAGTTGACAGCCTGAGGGGGAGGGATGCTGTTCTGAAGCAGCCTAGCAGAGAAAACAATGAGCACAATAACCTGTGTTGTCCAGTGCTGTCTGCCTGGAGCCCAGGGCCCATGGAGAGACTCACCCTCCCTCTGCCTGGAGCCCAGGGCCCATGGAGAGACTCACCCTCCCTCTGCCTGGAGCCCAGGGTCCACGGAGAGACTCACCCTCCCTCTGCCTGGAGCCCAGGGCCCACGGAGAGACTCACCCTCCCTCTGCCTGGAGCCCAGGGCCCACGGAGAGACTCACCCTCCCTCTGCCTGGAGCCCAGGTCCCACGGAGAGACTCACCCTCTCTCTGCTGCCTTATACTTTAGATATGGCAGGACTTCTTCAGTATGGCTTCAAATGGGAGGCTGTGCCTCCACAGTACGTTTTATGTCCTTTGCTTAGAAAAAATGAAAGATCCAGAACTGGATGGTCATAAGTGATGATAGTGAACCAGTGAAAGAAGGAAAAACATGTTTTGGTAGGGAGATGAAGGGTGTTGTATCTCATAATAAATACTGAAATCTGGTCTCCTGAAAAAATAAAATGGAACATCCAAAGATGTAAAATATAAAATATATAAAAATTTCAATAATTCTTAGACTGTAACATAACATGCTACCAGTCCTGACCCAGTTCAGACACAGCCTAACCCAGTCCTCACCCAGTCCTGACCCAGCCTAATTCAGTTTTCCTTTCTAATTTCTCTCTCTCTCTCTCTCTCTCTCTCTCTCTATCTATCTATCTCTCCAGCTTGCTACCACTGACTTACAGGTATTGAGATTGTGTGTGTGTGTGTGTGTGTGTGTGTGCACTTTACCTGTGATGGCATGATGAGAGAAGGCCTCCACGTAAGTCAGGTAGTTATGGGGACAGTGTTTCTTTAGCCACTTGCACACATCCTGCTGGGTCCACAGAACCACAGGCTTTGAAAGGCTGGACAGCGTGGGGCTGGTGTGATATACAGCAAAGGCCTCACCTGGACGGATCTACACAAGAATAGCACCAATATTATTATCATCATCATCATCATCATCATCATCATCATCATCAACGTCATCATCATCATCAACGTCATCATCATCATCATCAACATCATCATCATCATCATCATCATCATCATCATCATCAACGTCATCATCATCATCATCAACATCATCATCATCAACATCATCATCATCATCATCATCATCGTCATCATCATCATCAACGTCATCATCAACATCATCATCATCATCAACATCATCATCGTCATCATCATCATCAACGTCATCATCATCATCATCAACGTCATCATCATCATCATCAACATCATCATCATCAACATCATCATCATCATCAACGTCATCATCTGTCATCATTTTTGTCTTTATTATCAGAAAATATCGATCTTACCAAAATTGTAATTTAGTATTCAGTTATTGTGATTATAATAGGACCTTTTTAATGAATCCAATAAAATATAATGTCATTCTGAATAAGTGATCTGAGAGTATAAAACACTGAGAACAAGCTCAGAATTGCTGCACGCCATGCTCTGTATTAGTCTAAGTCTACACCACACTTGTATACGGCATAATTTAGGTTTGCCAAGAGTTAAAACACACATACAAACAGCACAGGGAGGTAAACAGGTCACACCTGACATGGGTCTGAGAAAATGTTTACATGAGCTCTTACACGCATATCCAGGTACACACAGCACGGTTGTGCCGTTCTTAAAAAATCAGCATGTGCTGACAGTGTTTGAGAGATCGGGCCTCAAAACCTTGACTTTGGTTTTTCATTACGGTGGACTATCTCACAGGTTTGGTTTTCCATTACGGTGGACTATCTCACAGGTTTGGTTTACGGTGGACTATCTCACAGGTTTGATTTTCCATTATGGTGGACTATCTCACAGGTTTTCACGTTTCCCACTCACCTTCTCTCTTTCTCTCTCTACGTGTCTTGTTTTTTTCTGACACACTTTCTCTATCTCTCTTTCTCTCTGAATATGCATCTCAATGTCTGATTTACTAAGCTGTTCTTTCGGTAGCAGCAGTGTAATCAGAAGTACTGGAGAAGGGTCCACCTCCGTCTGACAGATGTGCAGTGTCAGCTGCAGTGTCCCCCCCCCCAAACAGCTCATGGGTGTCTAATCTCAGAACAGGCCTACGTAAGACAATTCTTCAGGGCACTGCCACACCAACCTCACACCATATTCAAATCTTATTCATCAAATGCAGTTTAGAATAGCACAGTGAGAAAACAAACAGGACAGTACAAAAATGCACTCATTTATTTAAAAGTTTTTAACCCACTTATTTCATTATGAACTACCCATCCTTTAATTACACACTTCCTGCATTTGAAGCACATTCATTTTATTTAAAAGCTGAAACATTTAATAAGTCATATTTATGATTTATATGCTGATGAAGAAGCCAAATAACAAGCTTTAACTTTACCAAAAATATCCCATAGAAAGCTGAAAGCTGGGGTGGAGATGTGATTCCTCTGATTCAAAGAACACTCTGACTCACTCGATGTTGTTTAACATGCTTCTTACTGTTGACTGTGCACTGTCCTGAAAATACTGAAAGCATCTCTTATGTTCTGCTGTGACCCTTACACCTCATTTCTCTACACACCTTACACAGCACATCACTGCACTGACAGAACAGAACCTAGTCCATTGAAAGAAATGTCAGCATCACGAAAACATGTCTCTGCTATGGGCACACAGGTAAAAGTAGAAGTAGCGCATGTATAACAGAGCAATACTTATACATGCAGCATATTTGACTGCAAGGACTGATACTGCAGCTGTGTATGTGTGTGTGTATGTGTGTGTGTGTGTGTGTGTCTCTTTGTATAAAGTATATAGGCCTAGGGGTATCAGATCTAAGCTTGCTAGCTAATGGAATATTACCCACTAAAACATTGCCTCATTCAACACTAATGCACACTCATGTTCATGAATCCATAGCACAGATAGGCATCTGAATGGTGGAAGGCTGAGATTTAAAGTTTAAATGTTCTATATGAGCCTCAGCTCAGGTTGCACTCAAAAGAATTACACAGTGTGTTCAGTATGAACTCTAAACATTGGGAAGGTGAGCCAGACAGATTGTATTTGGTGTGAATTTAAAGAAGAAAAGGAAGAGGGAGTGTGTTAAAACAAAGAGCATCAAAAACTAGAAAAGTGAGATATGGTAGTAAATACAAATCAAAACCAAAGCAATGAAGATGGTACAGGTGGGGATCAGTGAAGGTGGTATGGGTGGGGATCAGTGAAGATGGTACGGGTGGAGATCAGTGAAGATGGTACGGGTGGGGCCCAGTGAAGGTGGTACGGGTGGGGATCAGTGAAGATGGTACGGGTGGGGCCCAGTGAAGGTGGTATGGGTGGGGATCAGTGAAGATGGTACGG
>JAOYMR010000022.1:8444515-8466731 GCA_025802075.1 Tenebrosternarchus preto
GGCTCAAAACCATGGGTGATCAGACCAGGCTCAAAACCATGGGTGATCAGACCAGGCTCAAAACCATGGGTGATCAGGCCTTCTGCTCTGCTGCCCCCCGCCTTCGGAATGCCCTCCCGGAACATTTGAGGGAACCCCAGACAGTTGGGAATTTTAAAAAGGGACTTAAAACCTTTCTTTTCAGTAAAACATTTAAGTGATTTAACATATATTTTTCTATTTTGGTGATTACTGCTACTACTTCAATTTTTTATAGTTTTGATGGCACTTGTAGCACTTTGAGATTTGTTTTAAATGTAAAGTGCGTTATACATAAAATGTATTATTATTATTATTATTATTATTATTATTATTATTATTATTATTTGTGCTTTCTTTGCCTCTCCATGCTATAGGAAATAAGTGTAGTAACAGCTGCTAGGGCTGTGACGTATGAGCCCCGGAGGGTTGCAAGAAGCCGACAGGACTCACGTTAAAAGAGAAATATGCGAACCACTTTATTTTCGGTTTCGTTGGGACAAACGTTTAAACAAGACCAGCGCCAACGACGTTCACACCTACAAAGACCCACAACACATTGTGACACATACACGCTTTTAAACACTCGCCCTGACGAGACACAGGTGCAACGTATGACAAACACAACAAGCTCATTCACACACCACACCCACCACACTCGAACATACACATACGCTCATTCATACAACACGACAACAAAACACACCTCCACACAGACACGAGACGGGGAAGGCCACCGTGACAAGGGCACTCTGGATGCACCATTCAGCCATCCAGTCCAGCACCCCAGAATAAAGAGGAGGCATGAAATCATGAGAGAAGTGAAAAAGTTCAGAAAATATAACCCAATGTAGGTTAGTTCAAGAGCATCCTCACTGGTCAGAAAGTCAAATTTACCTATATAACACTTTTTACAACTCTCATTGTCGCAAAACAGCTTTACAGATGTCCAAGTCCAGTCCCCCTAACTATAAGTAAAACAAGGGCATGTGCCCAATCATTATGGGTTCTGCCCATTTAAATACCTACAAAAAACATTGAAACGATGAGGAATAATGGTGAACCTATAACCTAACAATAAAGTAGTAATATTTACTATTTTACTATTTATTATTATTTTAGAACATTAAGCCACATTATGGCTTTTACTTATAAAGGGTTTAAATTAAAAGAGAAAAGCTTATAAATACTTATAAATACTGCTACTGTTACAGTGGCTGCCTCGGACTCCTCCGTCTTTCGTCTCATCAATATCTACAGTGTCATTTGCTACATGTGTGTGTCGTTGTCTTTCATGTATTTAAGCTTGTGTGTATGTGCATGTATGTACTGCAAGTCCTGCTCCTGTTCTTTGTGTCTTTATGCCTTGACATCGCCACATCATAGAAACTCCGACCACACAGGATGCCTTGGGAGGAGCTCCTGTCTTGGGAGGAGCTCCAGAGACGAGGGAGAGGCTCAGCTGGCTTACCTTGGATCTGCCCATCATATAGACAGAACAGGTACTGAGGAGGTCTCCTCTTCTGGATGGCACCAAGTCTCCCTGAGGCACCCCTCTCTCCTCCACCCACTAATTCAACGAGCCACCCCCCATGTCTTCCAAAAAGAACAAGAAAACAAAGGGACCAGAGAGGAAGCTGGAGAAGCCTCCTCCTAAACTGTTTCCGGCTGTCTGTATTGGCTTGTGGTGTATCTCCCTGGAGGATGACCCTGCTGAGCCCTACCCAGTGCTCTGTGTCGGTCTATGTACCAGGAGGGGGACTCCCGAGACCGATCGATGAGGACCAGTATTCACACCCCAACTACCAAGAAGAGGAAGACCAGACCTCAAATCCCAAGCCATACCAGTTCTACCCTGAGAACTACCCTGAGGAGAAGGGGGAGCTGCTATGCGCCAGTGGAACTCAAAGTTGCATCACTTCTGCCTCCCTTGGACCCAGAATGGATGGAAACTCCACTCCCTTGGGTTCGAGATGGCTGAGCTCTGGGACGAGCATGATATGGACAGCAGGGAGCTCCCTAGCATCTCAGAGGGGACGGACTTGGAGATGGAGGAGGGGGGATTGACGCACAAGCGCCACCCAAAAGCCAGCGCGCGCCGTCCCAGGTGACCTCTAGGCAGATAGCTCCTGCTCCAGCCCCAGGAGGCACAGTCAGAAAGGAGGTCCAGACCTCGCCCATGCCGGGCAGTCCCAAACGGCAGAAGACCAACATACCAGGGGATGGCGGGTCAGCACCATCCAATGGGCACGGGAATCACTGCCATATAGCTTGGAATATCCCCTGTGTTTGTGCCTGTTTCTGTCTTTTTGTCTTTCTGTGTTGCCTTTTGTATTTCTGCCGCTGCCCCTCACTGTGCCCCTCACTGTGCTCGTTATCATGTCTGCCCATCTTTGTTTTGTCTCTTCCCTGTTATCCTGGGAACGGTGGCATAGGAGTGGCTGCCCTCGTCCATCCTACCTTGTCCTCGCCATATCACAGCTACATTATTCTGAGGTTACAGGTTTATCCTTTTGGTGGTAGAGTGTTTATTACCAGTAATATGTGAGAGTAGTTTGTTGATTTTTAACTGTTCATTTTTATTTACCACTTACATAAACATAACAATCTGAACAATGTTTTCTGTTGTATTTCTCTTCCCTTTCTATCTTTTTTTTTATCATTTGAAATGGAGTAGCATATTAACCTTAACCATAATAATTACCCATTACAGTAAACATACTCCTATGATTCTGAGATAAAAGCATCCCTTAGCTTTGTGTGTTTGTTATTTAAATTGAACATGAACATTTATATTACTGTATAACTTCAGAATTTTATGTGTGGATTAACATTTTAGAATACTGTTAACAGTATTGTAAGCTTTTCTTACAAAACACTTCATCAGTCTATAACTCCACATTTCTATTAAGAAATAATAAATAGTATCACGTCAACATGCTGGTTGATGCATTTTCTCTGATGTCACACAGTGTCCAACATAACCCCTGGCCCCTTTACTTGTATATTTACTGGTATGCAAAAAAACACTTCCATAAAACTGTCATTTTATTAACATTTTTCAAGTTGGGGTTTGTTTGTTGTAGTTGCATCAACATCCTATGAGAAATACATTACAGTAGTCAAGAAAAAACAACAGCATGGATCTTAGTGTGTGGTTTTGGTATATTATTATACAGTTTAAAAGATAAATCAGAGTAGATGACATGACACCCAAACTCAAGAATGGCTGTCATGCATTGAAATATCTGATTTTCCATAAAATCCAGGGGGGGAAAAGGGTATCAGATACATGCCTCATCTGTACAGCGAGTTAAATACCAAAGCTTTTTTTGTGCTGCTATGAAGATGGGACAAATAGGAATGTCATTGTTTTTTTGACCTGTGCAAGTTCAGCTTTTGAATTCTGATGTGAATTTCATTTGAATAAACACTGATATCCCTGATATTGACAAACTTTTCATTGGACTTTGGACGTTTTTTGAGGCTCCAACATCTTGCTAATATCATGTTAGCTGCCTGTCGATAATACTACGATATGAAGGGAACCATGTGAAAACATGGACAAGTACATTCATCTCAGTGAAAAGAATGAAGCTTAACCCTGCCTGCTGATGTCCAGTGCTTATCACTCAACCATTGTGGGCCCCACACGGGTTTAATTAGACTAGGCATTTTGATGGGTAGTATTCATACCCCAGTTGGCTTACATTTGTTGGTCTCAATAGGGTTTAAAATGCAGGCCCTATTTGGGTTAGAGTTACAGCCCCCCAGCTGATATGTGGATTTAGACCCCATTTGGACACACATTAAGGATATCTTTTTATATTTTTAAAAATATATAGCCTAGATTTTTAAATGAGCTACTACAATACAGTACAAAATTTTGTGCCAGAGCTCATGCAGAGGAATGGCAGAACTAGGTCTTACAAATGTAAAACAACTGCACCTTTTAGAGGAAACAACCTCTTGCCAATAGTATCAAAAGCTAGACTAGTAATTCATTTTTAATACCTAGAAAGAAGTCGGTAAAATTCAACATAACTAGATGTGGTTATGTAATTTTCCACTTGACTAGATTAAGTCGATCAGGCAAGACATGTTTGGAGATTGCTATGCTTTAGTTTAGGACAGGAGGCTAACAGGCTGAAAAGGCTAAACAGCTAACATTGCTAGCACACTAAACACTAGAACTCAATAGTCATCTAGCTAACTAGCTATGTTAAGAGAACTGGGTCATTTTTGTCCACGTAAGGACAACTTTAATACCTAATTAGTTAATTTGTTCAACATCAGCAAAATTATAGATCCAGCATCGGATCTGTGTAGTAATAGGCTAGCTAGTCAAATACCACCCTGACATTATACTGCACTCCTCTCATCCCCTCTCATTTCTCCCATCTAAAAGGCTTGTGATTAGAAGCAGGATTGTTTCAGCCCTCAAGATTAGCTATCCTGTCCATACACAATGTTCATCATTGATGTAAGAAGCAAACATTTCATTCAACTTTTGTACTTTTTCACTGCAAAAGAAAAATTTTATAATCCAAAGATTTGAAGCCTGACATTAGCTTAAATACAGTGGTGGCTGGCCAAGAGAGTGCGCTAGGGTGCCAACCTACTTGGTGGAAACTGCTAGCTATTTTTATTTTTAAAAATAAACATTTAAACAATAATAACTGCTTATTTTAAGTACGAGTGTGATAAAAATGCACAATAATATGTACTGTATAAAATATCCTGGGAGAAATTATCTGTGTGGTTCATTCCCTCTCCTCTGGGGCGCTAGAAATATCGCCCATAGAGATGGGCGGATCGATCTAAATATTGATAGCATTGATACCAACATTGATATTGGTATCAGATCAATACTACCATGATGGGATCAATACTCTTCAGTACGTTGCTCCCAAAAAGTATGTTATTTCAAGTAAACACGTCTGTGCCCTTCACATCTTCCATGTGCACTTTGCTCCTCCTCATCACCTGCTCTGCTGTTTTGTTGCTGTGCTGTCAAGTGACTCAGTGGAGCTTGTAAACGCCAGTGATTGAGAGCATGGCAGAGAGAAAGAGGAGCATTGCGCAGAGATATTTTACAGCTATAAATGAAAACCTTACAATCTGTAATGTGTGTGAGAAGGTTTTTCACTGTTGTGGTAACACCACCAATTTATACAAAGAAAAAACACAAAAAGAGAATCCCCAGATTGGAAAAAAATGAGAGGAGGAGAGAAATCCCTCAAACAGACGTAAACCACCAGCACAGAAAGAGTATCAGTATTGGTATCAGCGATACTGTCCCTGTATTTACTTGGTATCGGATCAATACCAAAAATTCCAGTATTGCACACCACTAATCGCCCAAGCAGAGCAGCAGACATTAAAATTACCCAACAAGCTAGTGAATAAGGCAAAAACAAAAGCATACATGAGGCCTCTCGGTATGGCAGAAAAGCTTGCCAGATACAGCCATGCACCAACCATATTATTTATGTTTAAAATGGTGGAGAAAGAAACAACAGAAGTTAGGGACCTGAAACACTTAACTGAGAAGGTTAAAGAACATGAGTGTATGAGATCACACATCAAGCTAGCCATGTTAGGTGAGTTAGACAAGATGTGACACTAGAAACTCATAATATTTTGTGTTCTTGCTAATTTTATTCTATGTTTCTAAACCAGACTCTGTTATTAATCAAACACTACATACTGTGATTTTGATCCTTGCACATTAGTGCTACAACTTTCATTAATTGTTAACTATTATTTTATTTTTTTAATGCCAATTTGTCACGGGACGCCCTCAGGGGAGTCCCAAAAAAGGTAGACCAAGCACGGAAGAAAGACGCTCATATAGTTTTGGTTTCGACAGTATCAAACAGCGATGTAAACGGACAAACTGACATGAAGTCAGCATCGCCACAACGCCATGGAAACTCACACACGTGGCGACAAAGACCAACAAAGTCTCAGTGACACACGCTTTAACACACTCTCCCTAACTAGACACTGGTGAAATGTATAACGACAACGAGACCAATCACACACTACACCCATGACACAGCCAGACGTACACACAGGCATACACACCACGCTGACACCACAACAGAGCACATCCCCACACAGACACAAGACAGGGGAGGCGGCCTGGGCGGCCACCATGACACAGTTAAATAATTACTGACTATTTCACAGAGCACTGGTATCCTGCAGTTTGTGTTCAATAGTATTGGGATGTTTGCTTGATCTAACTGAATATGGCTGAATATCACTGCCACTAAAGCTAGACCTGTACCAATATATTTTTAATAACTTAATAATAACAATAACTTTAATAACAATAAAATGAATAGTTGGGTGACAATTTTTGACTTGACTATAATAAATATACGTAATTTTCCACAACCAAGACCATGTTTTTGTGCAGATGTGCTTTAATTTAGAACTTTGGAGCTGTGAGACTAACATTGCTAGCAAACACTAGAACTCAATAGTCACCCAGCTAGCTGAGTGTCTAGCTAGCAAAATAGTCCTAGTTCACCGTATCTCAGATGTATTCCTTAAACACATCAGTTTTTGCAACCTTAATTAAAACCTTGTTGTGCTTTGAATTGGTTTTGATTAAAGGATCCCAAAGTAGAATTATTTATCAGCATTAATTATCAGCTAAATGCAATATTGTCAGGTGCTTCAGACTCAGAATTATTTACTCCAAACCAGAGAATGAAGAGTTTGCAGAAAGGCCTGCCCCACCAAAAAGACTGTTGTCATTTAGGCTGAATGACAACCAGCAGGAATCCTGCTGGGGAACTGAGCAGAAGTTAAATCTGTCAACCAACATAGCCACAGCCCTGGCTCATACGGCACCTGAGAGGCCTTTAATAACTGATACACAAGTACTAACCAGTGACATTCAAGCAGAGTTAGGAGTGACACATAAATGACTCCCCATAGACCTACAATACAGAGTGGAACCATTGCTGAGGGATGAGATGTTCCTTCATGTTTTACTATGTTGGAGGACATAAAAGGAACTCAAACTGTGCATGGGGGCACGATCCAAGCTAGCAAGACTGCAATGTCCTGATGTAGAGGATATTGAGCTGAAGATCTCTGCGCTCCAAATAACATAGTAAAAACTCTATTAAAATGAGCAAAAATGATCTTTTAAATCTGTATTTTTGGCACATTTATTTGGGGCAAAATACACTGAACCTTAAAACAGGTACATACGATAATCCAAAGTGATGTAATTGTGCAGTCTTTCACTACCCTGGTTCGCTGTATCTAATATGTCAGCTAATATGTTTTAAACAAACTATGGATGGTTATTGCACATGCTCACTTTGCACTAGTCATGTTAAAAACAAAGCTTTTTATGTTATCTTTCATCTCCTCAACCCCCCTCTCACCCCCCACCCCCCAACTTTGAGTCTTTCATGCACTTTCTCACTGGGGGATTGGACTTATAGAATTGGACTTATAGGATTCTGCTTTAGTCTCACCAATTGAACATCACTCACTGCTGCTAATGGATAGACTTTACTGTTTGTACTGTTGTTACTGTGGTGCCCGATGGTCGGCCAGAGGAGGATGGTTTCTCAAGGTTTCTTCTTCCTGCTCTCAGGGAGTTTTTCACTTTCACCCTTGTCCTGCTCACTGGGGGTTGGACTTGGACATCTGTACAGCTGCTTTGCAACAACGACTGTTTTAAAAAGCACTACAGAAATAAACTTGACTTTTAAATGCATTTTGTAATTAACATTGTTCATAGAGACATAATGCAAGTTACCATTTTTATTTTGTTAGTAATGGTTAATCATTTAAAATGCAGCGCCTTATAATACTTTGTTACAGGAAAGTAATTAATTAATTAATGGTATATGTTTGGTACCATGTTACCACCAACACTGAACATTTTATAATTGTTTGTTTTGTGTATGTATGCATTTTGCATTGTGTATTTTGTTTTTTGCATTGTGTATTTTGCTTTTGGAAAAGACTGAGTTTGATTACATTTACATTTACATTTACGGCATTTAGCAGACGCTCTTATCCAGAGCGACTTACAAAGTGCTTAGGGATACTTGGAATATCTAGTGTAGCCCAGATAGACCTGAATAGGTACTTTGAAAAATATATATAATGAAATAATATATAATGAAAAACATGTTCATCTGATCACATGTTCATTCATATCACATATTAAAATGTACACAAAAAAATGTCACTTTTCTAGAACTAAGTAGTATAAAACCCAGTATAAGGTTTGTAAAAAAACACCACCATTAGCTTAATTCTAGCATAGCATAGGAAATCTCATATATACTAGCAAAAATGAGAATTCAAAATGCGCATCTACTAATAAGGTACAAATGGGTCCATATAGTTTGATATCAGTTTTCTCATTTGTGTTCTCTGATCAGAAAAATAAACCTGCAGTAGGTGCTATTGCCGTTCTTACTGAATTTCAAGAAATTGACCAAATAAGATGTTGAGAACCTGTCTTGAAGTGTTTCACCAGTGCTCATGACCAGGGTTATTTAATAAATACTGTGATGTCCATATTTTTTGAGAAACTAGCAGTTTGTATCACAGGTGAACTGCCCTGTGACTATGATTAGTGGAAACACTGTCACTGGTTCATCTTGCCTGACTTTGGACTATTGCTTATGTGGAATTGTGGTACAGACATAGCTGGGACGCATAACTGCGCAAGCTGCAGGTATTTGCTCTCATCCCTTTACATCAGTTTAGTGTGTTCATGTCCTCGCAGAACTGGTGAAGAGTCCATTGTTTTTGTGTTATATTCCTCATCAAACAAGATCGCTATGGCAGACACGTCATGCCACTTCAATTGTTTCACTTGGTTCAGAAATATGACTTGTCCACATTAGCACTGATGATGAAAGCTGAAAGAAGGTCTCACACTTTGCATTTATCACTATGCATTTAACTACATGAGTAGGTGCTGCTGGGAAATAATGGGTCAAGAAACCATGCTGTGCATGAGACCTTCTGAAGCTGTTGTTTCAGAGCTTGTGAAAATGCACAAGGTGACTTGCTGAGGCCACTGCATGATTTATGCTTGCTAACTTCAAATCATAATTTATGGCAACTTGTAAATGTGCAAAACAAGTATCTCTCCGTCCATGAAGGCCAGTTTTTCAACTATGATTATCTGAGTATGCAGTTGGGCAGCATTATCTTTGTAGTGTTTCTTGAGTTTTGAGATTGTATTTCTAGAAAGTGGTAGCTCAGTAGTTAAGGTTGCCAGTCCACAACCCTGCTAATTTGCTACTGTTGGCCTCACTTGCTTGAGATGGATTCAGTCATAATTGTAAATCGCTTTGGATAAAAGCGTCAACTAAATGATGTAAATGGGAGGAACCATAAGCACTGTTACTTTTACAAAGCTGAAAGGAGGGATGTATTTAGCAATTATTTTTGTGATGAGTAGTCATTTGCTCTCCACGTCTGTCATCAAAGCTAAAAGTTATCATGGCAAAGTTTTTATTGTACTTCATTTTAACTTGTCATGGAGAAGGACTCCATTCCATAGTTTCACCATTCCATAGTTTTACCATGTTTTTGATCTTTTTTAAGGTAACCAAATAGTACATTTACAGTGCCCTCTGGTGGAATATAGAGTTCAGACATGTCATGGTACTTCAATATGAAAACGAATGTTAGAAAAGCTGATTTGTATGTACAACATAATTTACTTGTTGATTTTTAAACTTTTGTGCCTTCGTGATAAAAGATTGTCTGAAAACATCCTGTTTCTCTGGAATTTTGCCCTTATAGAATTTTGATGATCTCTACACAGTACACTGCAGTTATTTACCTGGAATCTTCTTGGAATATACCTTAAGAGCATCTCTTTCATTCCACTTATAATCTCAATTTTTTGTGACATAGAAAATGCAACTATGCAAACACCGCTTCAACAATTGGCAATAAATTGAATTTAAATGGTACAATCTGTTCTTTAGATGGCATATACCTTCTATATATGCAATCTATTGTGTAGCTGTTTTTAAGTGTTTGGCTAAACGGTGCTGTTGCTGCAACCACATGTACTTGTTTCAGAAGGTTTATCTTGTTGCTGTTACTGGTTTTACCATCCTGGATGATGTAAAGTTTATGGAAAATTACTTTTTTCTGACAATTGTCTAAACGCAAGAATTACATGTAATACCTAATCAAATATTTTTTTAGAAATCTTAGCTACTTTAGCATCTGGCATGAGATACTAAGGAAAATGACAAATAGCTTCATATATGTTATGGAATTTTAGATGTTATCTTCTGTTTGGTGTATAAAACTACAATAACAACTAAATATTGGGTAAGAAATGGTCAGTAACTGCTACAGTGTTGTGTTTGAATTAGGGGAGGAGCAATTATTCTTGCAGATCAACCAACAAAAAACACATGGATGGTCTACTTTACATTCGTTTGAAAGGCAGCATGTTTTCCCGAATTAAATAGTGGAAACTCTGGTATCATTCAGTTTGCAAAGGTCAGTGACAATCAGCACTGATAACAAACAGAACACTGAGATATGCAAAACGTGTGTTTATTTACACTTATGTTAACCACATCCTACACACTTTCTAGAGTTTAGTGCTGGAACATTAAAGGTTGTATTGAACATGTAGGCAGAGGTACAAAAATGAACCACCAGGAGAACAAAACAAAGGGCAGACAGAGTTGTAACCAGGATAAAATCACCTGGGTTCCAAAGGAACTAGACAAAAGGAGGTTAATGACATGCACAAGTCAGTACACAAACAATAATAAATACAGGAAACAGGCTCAGAAATGTAGTAGACAAACAGGAAAATACATGCATACAGGGATACATGTACACAGGGAAATCAGAACCGACAGGGCACAGTTGCTCACAAGATTGAAGAAATGGATATATTGGGTGGTGGGGGGTGGCTTGTGCTGAGGGCAAAGAGACATACAGATGACAGTAATATTAAAAACAAAAAAAATGACAAAACAAACATTTAATTTATATGTAACAGATGTGACAGATGATGAAATACAGGTGTCACATAACAAGCCTTGACTCCTCCTACCCTCCAACATTCAGCTTTCCTTGTTCCCCATCTGTGCTACTTAGACCCTCTTGCATTCACTCATTGAAAAATCCCTCTTAGTCCAACTGAGCTCTGAACTGTTGTTCTTTTCTCTGTTTATTTCACTGAAAATAAAGGATTGCCTATTTGACTTTGCTTTTTCATTACCTGGTTTAGCTTGTTTGCTGATCAACCAGTACTTTCCTGTTCTGTTGGCTGCAACTAGCTACAGGAACCTCATCGAGATGTAATGACTTCCTACTTCAGTGCAAATATTATGGCCAGCCTTCATAATCATCCCTGGTTCCCCAAGTGGCAAAAATAATTTCTCTCCACACCATGTATGTTCACTACAGTGGAAAGCCCCCAAATTTACAAGGTTCCACTCACTCTCATATATCTCAAGTACCAAATAGCATGAGCCAGACTCAAGCTCCAGTGGTTGCTGGGGTTTGTCAGTTTCTACTTCTGTTTTATTTTAAAGATCAGTGCTTTGGTGCTACTTATGCTCTACTAACTTCCTTAAAGGCAAACCACAAAGAAAAAGACAAAGCAAAGACAGCTTGCCAAACCAACACCAGATTCAGCTCAGATTATCACTTGTCAACCATTTTCACACCTTTTCAGTGTGTCAGAAAAACAGACTCCACTCAACTCACGGAAGGCTAGTCAAGAAAGTGATCAGCCATGGATGAGTGGTTCAATCAGCAAAACAGACCTGGGATGCCACACATACATGTATCATGCAGTTCACAAAACAGACCAAATGACCATGATGCAGCAAAGCACAGTAATGCTGCTGTGGAACTATGAATACACTGTACATTCATGTGGAGCTTAAACATATGCTGAAGAACAAGTGAAGAACAAGAAAATAAAGTGTAAACCATATGATGCAGTATGGCAAATAGACAGAAGATAAAAGGGGGGTGGCCTGTGGGTTTTGTTGTTTAGTGATAGAGCACATTGGTCATTATTTGATGATTCTGGATTCTCTTTCTCTCTTCCACACAAAGCCTCCCTCCCCCAAGTTCTTGGATTGGTAATGCACCCATTAGTGGTGGGGAGAGCTGGGCTGAGATGATAATGATGTGAAAATCATGGTGTAATTGCATTTTTTTTCTTTTTTGTCACCTGAATGTGCCTTTCCAGTCCTCAATGTGTTGTCCATTTTCACCTGTAGCAAGCTTAGTAATAACCTACTTTCCATCTGTTTACTAGATCTGAAAACATTGCCAACAGCAGCACAATTCATTGATTTATCACTAAATGTCTCTGCTTGATCAGAGGTAAAATGTGTGGTAAAGGTAATGCATTTTAATTCCGTCTCCAAGTCTCAAAGTAACTCACTGAAATGCTTCCATCATGAGCAGTTGTGAGTGAATACATCTTGCTTTACAGTGATTAATAATACTAGTAATATACAACAGATAAATTTAAAGTACTTTCAAAATCAAGTTTTACATATTTATAAAAAGGGCATGAACAAATCTGCACTGGTAGATGAATATTAATGATTGATCACGGTCATGTATTTACAAGACTAGAGTAGAAAAAGATGCATGATGGAATAATACAAGATCGTGTTTCTTAGAAAACTCAGTAAGATGAATGCAGCTTGTAAAGCTTTTGTTAAGTCCCATTCTAACAATGTTAGGATAAACACTGATTGCTTATATCCTCCAAGACAATGAATTCTGTTAAGTCAGTGAGACTGAAAGAGAGAAAGATATGGAGGAAAATTACGCCTAATTAGTATCATCTACTCAGCACTTTGAGTATTAATGTCATCTCCTTCTGACCCCTTCTCCACTCTCTTCCAGCCTTTCTCTTCTCTTTCTCTTTCTCAGAATACCAACTAAAGGCTAGGTAATAGACTAATCTGATAGGGGAACAAGACTACAAGAACAAGTGCATACTAGTTATTTATGTCTTCAGCTATGTCTAGTTCTGCAAAAATGAGTAAAGAGACAAATATGAGAAATATGCATCTTTGAGTTGAATGGGCTGCCACAAATCTCCTCCCCCACAGGGCCAATTATACAAATATTAACTAATGTGTTATTAACATTAATGTGATATTAACACTAATGTGTTATTAACAGTAATGTGTTAGCACAAATGTGTACATAATGATCGTCAGCTATAAAGTTAGCCCTGCCTCTTTAATTAAGTATGAGACCATCCTCCTTTCTTTCTCCACCCCCACTCCTCTACATGACTCTATTTCTCTCCCTCTCTCTTTCTCTTCAGTTGTACTCTCTGACTCCCTGTGAGAGTATGGCTCTCTGCCCTTCTTTTCTTTCTGTCTATATACTTGAAGAAGCTTTGATTGAAACCGAATTGATCCGTCTGTAGTTTCAACACTTAATCAATCTACCCATAACCCACAGGGACAGAGAAGTAAATGTTTATTGAAACCCCACCCTGATTTACCTCCAAAGCTATACATGTACACCTGCTTTTCCTTTCCCTCTCTTACTCTGAGTTGCTCTTTCTCTCTGTGGAGGCTGAATGATTAAGACATAGTGGTCTGGGGAGCAGGACATTGACATTGTCTGGCTATGTTCACTATCAATCATAAAATCACAGATTATGTCTTAGTTCAGCTCTTCCATTATAGTAAGGATCAAAGTGAGAGGCATCTCCAACATACTACTTATAAAGAAGTATATTACTATCTAAGTAATAGATAGTGTTACTAAAGGACATTATTTAAAGTCATTTATTCCTATTCCTATTTTCTTGTCGCTGTCTTGCCACTGTGATTTCTTCCTCTTTAGAGCATCTGGAATTCAAACTAAAAAACTACCAACTGAGTCATCAAGTGTTTGTACCACTGGTTTAGACTGAGCCATCTGAAGTGTTTGTACCACTGGTTTAGACTGAGCCATCTGAAGTGTTTATACCACTGGTTTAGACTGAGCCATCTGAAGTGTTTGTACCACTGGTTTAGACTGAGCCATCCAAAATGTTTGTACCACTGGTTTAGACTGATCAAGGAACTGATTTCTTTGTCATGTCCATTAATGCAGACAGACACTTTAAGATTTATATATAAGTTATATATAAGTTATTATAAATAATACAATAATTTCTATACGAAACTATAATTAAACTAGAAACTGGAAGTGTACCATATACCTTTATCTAGCACATTTTCCATGAAAGCCAGTCCTACACCACTCTCGCTCCCTCTGTTGATCTCTTCATCCCATTCCATGAGTTTTATGGTTTGTTTTATGGGGTTTGATTGTGATGTTATCCACAGGAGGGTGGGCTAATAGCCTCCCCCGTTTGGACTGCATGTAAACTGGAGTGATTCAGTAAGAGGATAAGAGGATGAGTAGACATTAGGCCAACAACAGGGCAACAGGCTATGGGGGCAAAATGTGTTACCCAAGACACAAAAAAACTTGAGACACACCTCACACACACAAACACGTCCAATAAAGACCTCAAGCTGAAGCACAGACCCAAACATGCATGCCCTCATCTCTGTTAGATCATCAGTTTGAGAGACACACTGCTGAAAGGATGAAAGGATAAGGGGATAGAGGGTTTAAGGTAGATGCAAAGCCTGTGAATACACAGAGATACTGACGTACACACACACACAAACCCAGGCATGCCACTGGACTGGGGATCACATTTCAAAAGCACTTCTAAGCCACCTTTTGGGCAGACCACCAAATGGCCACTCAGACAGCCTATTGGCAATAGCAAATACGTGATGAAAAACAACAAAGACCTGTTTGAGTTGCATGAGAAAGCAGTAACTTGTGTTCTTTTCATCCACAGCTCTTCTTTTCTTTCATCTTCTCCTCCCACAACCCAAATGTGTACTTTATATTACTTCATATTGTTTCTCACATGGAGATAATTTCAATGGGCTTCAGTTGACTAGGCTATTCAGTCTGTTCCCTCATACATGGGGTCCTACCAAATTCACAGCTGTGAAAATCACATCACAGACCTCAAAATTAGTCTTTTCCCATGTTAAATACAGGAACCTTTCCTCTTAAATACAGTACAATTTGAAAATTAAGTGGGTTATCCCTTTAGTGGATTATCGCATTGTAGGTAGGCTTTTGGTAATTATATAGAAGTAATTATATATAGGCTACTATCATATGTGATATTTAAGCACAAAAACAGCTATGAAATATGTATTTTTTAAAACACTTTCTGACATTATGAATACCTACATGAATACCTACATGTCTGGAATGATTTGCAAGTTGACATTTGTGTGGGACTGAACGCAAGAATTATTATTGTATTGCCAGAATAGTCATTTACGGCTAAGAAGTTATATAATTTGTGCGTAAATATATATCCCTTTCTCCCATTTTTCCTGACGTTGTTTGGCAAAGCACGGTCTTATATAAACAGAACAGATCGCTAACTGTCCGCTAATTTGCACACGCTCTTAAAACGATCATGATTTAGTCAATGCAAGGAGACCATTACAAAAGTGAGTTTGATGCATTTAAAATTCTATGATGTACTTAAGAAAAAACATGTGTATCCAACACGTTTAAGCTACATACTGTCATTTTCAGTACCAAGCAACCCTCTGCCCCAGTTCAAGGTAAAATGTGCGGTAGCCTATTAGACATCATTTCAGTAGTACTTGGAATGATATCTTGAGAAAATGTTTCGTTCACGAGCTGTGGTTTATATATATACGAGCGCGCTAAAATATAGCAGATTGCCGAAACAAAGTGAACAGTGAACTCTAAAACAACATTCACAAAGGGCAAAATAATTAACTGGTGACGATGTCAATGGTGATCTTCAGGAAACTTTCCATTGACAAGTTCCGCAAAAACTCTAAATATTTAGCCAGTAGCAACCTTTTCATTACGACCTGCTTCATCAAAGGTCATTTGTCACGTTCGTCGTAAAAAAAAACCCTGATGATAATGCATGATATTAACAGATAAAATAACCTATCAGCAAAGCAGGACGTCAGTTAGCTACTAAATCACATAAATTAATGATGGGCCATTTTAGTTCATCCTTGGTGAATGTAGAATATAGCTATTTAAATGAGCATTTGATTAAAATAACATGACCTTACCGTCTACAGCCATAGTCGGTATTAACGTGTATCTCTCCGTGATTGCTCTAATAATTGTCTTGCATTCTTATCTGCGTCTGGTGGCGAGAGAGACTCCGCGCGACCCCGTACTCCCGTGGGCAATAAACGCAACGTCTGCGTGCGAAGTTATTTACTGTCTACACAATGTTGCAAGACTGATTTGCCGTCGTCTCTATATTTCAACATTCACTAAGGACGATATGAAATTCATTCTGCACGGCCGGAAACCCTTTGGCAAGTTGTAACTCCTCCCTCTCGTTTCGCACCTTTCCTAGCTGGAGGCTATGCTCCGGTTTAGACGGGCAGCGAAGACAGTGTTTCTAAACCACGCTTACCAAAGAGAAATAGTTGATAACGAGTGCTGGGAAGCGCTTAGCAAAAATGCAAATGAACGAAACCGTGCCTGAAACAAAAGACAGAATACAGAACATTCCGTCATCATGCCTTTGTAAATGAATTACAATTAATAAATAACGCTCGACCTCTCTTCAGATAGCGTGAAGTTAGACTTTATTTTTCACAAGGTGTTGCCAGTAGCTCTGGTGTTGCCAGAGAGAATGAGGTATCTCTAATAGTTTTTAAAATAATTTGTCTCTCACTTCTTCGAATATGTTTAAATGTTCATTTAAAATTCAGCTCAGTGTGAGTTTTATATTACCATGAACAAACCTGTATTAAAAACATTGCAAAAAGAGTAAAAAAGAGTAAACTCACTTCTAAAACTTCTAAAACTTGACTTCTGAATTCCTGGTTGTCTTGATGAAGTCTCCTGCCATCACATTCCAACAATGACACTGCTTTGTTTCCACTTATTACAGATGAACACATATAAGACTATTGGTGGCAATGTGACTTAACATTACTATTCTGGTACAGAGTACCATATTATTATTATTATTATCTGCTATATTATTCCCACAAGAATGCATGCTAAGTACAGTATCAAACTACGTTATGTGCTGTCGTCATGCCTCAACCACATCAGTATGAAGCAAGCAGCATTCAGGGAAGAGTTTTTGTCATGGACATCAGACCATCAAATGAAGACATTGTCTCCAGTGAGATGTTCAGAAGAGGAGCACGATCCACTCTCCCTTGTCTATCTGTACATGATTCTGTGAAATGTATTGCATTTGATTTCATGGTTTAAATGAAACCAGTAAAAGGAACAATCTCAGCAGAGTCAAATGAAACTGATAAAGCACAGCACAGAGTACCAGGAATGTAGTCGTGCACTCACCTCTGTTTAAAGTAGGATTCACAGACTTGACGTGGTCCAACATGTGAACACATAGTTAGCATACAGTTCCTATTATTAATAATGATGTTGCATGGGTCGTTGAAACTGTTATATTAGTTCAGTAGAGACATTAATGATTAAGTCAATAGAATGTTTTGTCTTTAATCAAGAGAATCAAAACTTTCATTGCACCAAAAACTTTATCTTATCTTATAACTTTATTTTAGTTATTTAAGATAATACTGAATTAATAAGTGCATTAAGGATTGTGCATGTAAATGGATAACAATAAGTAATGGTTCATTTATCCACCACACGCTCTGGCTACTGTTTTAGGGTAGTTATCCTGCGCATAACATCTAGACAACCTCTTTAACCCAAAACTGTCAGATCCCACAGTTCCTCACAATATCCAGCTACAGAAGGGGGGACAGGATCGGTCACGGTGCATGGTGGCCGGCTAGATGGACAACACTGTTCTTGTGTGTTTACCGGATGGGTTGAGTGTGTCCAAAATGGCTGCTGATCCCAGCTCCAACAACAGACTGTGAATTGCCTCCCATAACAGACGTCTAATTAAAGCTTGATTCTGCCATGTCCTTTACCCATGCCAAGAACAGATGCTGCCTGGGCAACCTGAGACCACAAAAGAGTAAAGTTAGCTTACTGAGCATACTGGGACCGTTTATTTGATGCTCCGTATCTGAGTGATGCTGATGGCACTATGAATGAGAAGCATTTAGGTAACTGAGGAACATGATGGCCCTCCCTCCAAGGAGCAAAATCCTTGGCTTGAGACTCTAGTGTCCGGTGGTTAAAAGAACTGAAATGAAAGAATCTTTGGCGCTGAACTGCTTCTCTGTGTTCTTGCATTTTCAATGGGGAGTGCAAAATAAGTATAGAGTGTCTTGCCCAGCTAGTGTTATGACTACCTTTAAAATTTACTAGCCTGTTCTCTTTGCTTGTACAGTAGTTAATAATATTCTATGTATGAGTGTGTGTAAGTCAGTGGTGAAGTATCACTAGTTTCTTTCGGGATTGTTAAAATATTCAAGAACTAAAAGTAGCACTAAAACTATAAAAAAAAACATTGCTGAAGTCAGAAATAAAAACGGTACATAAACTTAAAATCTAGCTTCGAAAGTAATAAAAGTCCCACAATCTTTTCATTCATAGAATGCATGCATTTCATTGCATGGTACAGGCCTCTGGCATTTGTTCCTAAAATGTAAACTTAAAAAACGTTAACTAACCATTCCAAAAACAATACAGAGATGCCTCTGTAAAATAAAATAAAATAAAAATCACCACAATCATACTGAAATCGATCTCAGTCAAACTGACCTAATTTCTAATAGACTAAATAAAACCATATGCTGAGAACCCCCCTTCAGCTAATTCCAAACATTACAAAGCTACAATAACTCTGGAGTACGTTGATATACAGATAGGCTATGGCTTCACAGATCTTTGTCATTCTGCTCACACACAGGTCTGTGGCCCCTGTCTTATGCAAACAAGCCCCTCCTTCACCAGGCGGACAGCTTTTGCATTCAGACTGGAATCTTCTCTCTGTTTATCTGTCACTCTCATTTCAGTGAACACAGCATGGACCAGTAGACCAGTGACTGGGAAGCTCTCTTCTTTCTTTCTCCACGTCTCTTTCTTTCTGTCTTTTTTTGGCCTTGCCTGAAAACATAGAGGCCATATCTACTGGCTGCTTACTATGCACAAATGAAGCAATTTATTCTTGCCAAAACTGAAAACCCTCTCCATACGTGGCCAAGGCACCTGCAGCTATAACCAAGCAGACACTCTTCTGATGTATGTCTCCCTGGCCTCAGCCTGTGTTGGATCACTTGCTATCTCGGCCTGTGGCTCCTGTTCCGCAAGTCCCAACAAAAATTGTATTTCTGATTGTGCTCATGAATCACACTGCCTTCAAGAAGCTTATCCAAGAAATCAAAAGAGAGTCTAATTCCAGTGAAGTATTCCACTGATATCAAACTAGTGATATCAAAAATAGTGTAACTTTGTTCCATCCATGAGTTGTTTCTAGCAATTCTCCTAGCATCGGCCTCCCTCTCTCACTGTCTCCCTTCTGTGTTGTCCAGTTACACTCAGTCTGTCAATGTCACAACCAAGGCCTACCAAGAGACTTTGTTGTTCCATGTTCCAGCATTTGATAAAAAGAAACGATGCAGAAACTCTGTGCACCTGAAGGACAGAATAAGAAGTGTTTTGGAACTAAAATTGACAACTTACAGGAAGTTAACTAGTTAACTACAGAAGTTATAGCCTCATTAACTACAGAGGTTATAAACTCATTAACTACAGAGGTCATAGTCTCATTAACTACAGAGGTTATAAACTCAGCCATGCCAGATGATGACACAAAATCCATTCCTCCATTTGTGGCAAATCCTCAAACTGACGAGCATTATGCAATAGTATTCATTATGCAATAGTATTCATTATACAATCATATTCAGTAGTATTTATTATGCAATAGTATTCAATAATATTTATTACACAATAGTATTCAGTAGTATTTATTATGCAATAGTATTCAATAGTATTTATTATGCAGTAGTATTCATTTGATTAAACCACCATGCAGACAGTAACTTTTAGAATGGTAATCATGAAACTAACTCTTGAGCTTATATTTATATTTATCTTAAGGCCACAGGTGGTTTATCTTGGCAACCACTCTGCATTAAGTGGTGGATTTTCTTTAGTTTGTCCTCTGTTCTATTTGTTCATTAAACTGTTTAATGTATTTTGACCCTGCTCAACATCCTTTTGTTCACCATGATGCCCAGCAAAATTAGAGCTATAATATAATAATATAATATATATAATATAACCCCCTGTATGGTGTCAAGTGCCAAATTTCCACTTTAAATAATTTTGGAAAATGTAGTGTTCTACATGTATAATGATAATCACCAATTTTGCCATGAGATGTTTATTTATAAATGAACTATAGTTACTATACATAACTACTGTATGGTGGTGAAGTGACAGTTGCAGGCAGGTCCAGGCTGGCAGACATAGTCCAAGGGAGAGGTAGGGCCAGCATTAGGACTTGCAACGCAGTGACAATAACATTTGTATATTTGTTAGCTGTATTATTATTTTTGGCAAATTCTCAATTCATTTGGCAAATTCTAATTTCCTAATGTTAAATTCTCATTATTCTTGGCAAATTCTCTCATCTACACTGAATGGCCATCACCACCAAACAGTAGTTATGTATAATAACTATAGAATCACCTGCCCTTTCACGATTGGAACTTTCCTAAATGTAAATCACACACAGACTCCAGATTACATCATAAAATCAACTGAACAAGTTTTAGATGGATTCCTTTCAGTGTGAATCCACATTAGAATGGGAAAATTGTGTGATCTGAATGACACTGCAGTGAGGTCATCAGTGCTGGACCAGCCAGGGCCAGTATTTCAAAACTTGCCATTACTGTTGTTGTTTTTTTCATCATGCAGTTGTGTCAGGATTATAGAGAGAATGGTGTGATAGTGGAAAAACGTCCAGTGAAAGGAGATCCTGTGGACGTAAACTCATTGTCCCTTAGCATGGATGAACAGCACACAACCAATTAAGTTGCCGTTGCCATCTAAGGGAAACAGAAAGACAAGACTCCAGTGTGTAAAAGGCACATTGGTATTATTGAAGAGAAGAAACACGTTGGGATTACTGAAGAGAAGAAACACATTGGGATTACTGAAGAGGGGAAACACACTGGGATTACTGAAGAGGGGAAACACATTGGGATTATTGAAGAGGGGAAACACATTGGGATTACTGAAGAGGGGAAACACATTGGGATTACTGAAGAGGGGAAACACATTGGGATTATTGAAGAGGGGAAACACATTGGGATTATTGAAGAGGGGAAACACATTGGGATTACTGAAGAGAAGAAACACATTGAGATTACTGAAGAGAGGAAACACATTGGGATTACTGAAGAGGGGAAACACATTGGTCTTACTTAAGAGAGGAAAGACGTTGGGATTACTGAAGACAGGAAACACATTGGGATTACTGAAGAGGGGAAACACACTGGGATTACTGAAGAGAGGAAACACATTGGGATTACTGAAGAGGGGAAACACACTGGGATTACTGAAGAGAGGAAACACATTGCCTGGTGAGTTCAGTCCAAACTTCTGTTTCACCATACTGATTGGAGGGTCAGAATTTGACACAAGAAACTTTACTCAATGAGTCCTTCTTGTCAGGTGTCAACACTTCAGGCAGGTGAAGGTGTAGTAATGGTGTAGGGTTGTTTGGGCAGTAGGGCTTACTTAGCATTGTGGCCATCCAATGGCAGTTCAGTTCATGGCAGCCAAGTCCCCTTCATGGCCGCTGTTTACCCTATGGCAGGAGTGCACTTTTAGTGCCATGATGCACCATGCCACCTTCATCTTATTTGCGGCAATTGCAAGAAGCTATCCTGTCTACAAGAGCCAAGATTCTGCAGAAAGATTTCAACAACTAGTGGAATTCATGCCATGGCACACTGGTGCTTTTCTAAAGTCCAAATGAGTTTCAGTGTGTTTTTAAATGGGTGCGTCTAATAAAGACCAATGAGGTTCAGGGTGTTATTAGATTGGTGTGTCTCTAAAAAAGTCCAAAGGAGTTTCAGTGTGTTACTAGATTAGTGTCTCTAAAAAAGTCCAAATGAGGTTCAGTGTGTTATTAGATTGGTGTCTCTAAAAAAGTCCAAAT
>JAOYMR010000022.1:8483843-8498240 GCA_025802075.1 Tenebrosternarchus preto
CTCTGTTTTTCTCTCTCTCTCTCTCTCTCTCTCTCTCTCTCTCTCTCTCTCTCTCTCTCTCTCTCTCTCTCTCTCTTAAACACATATGTGCACACACATAGGACATATCTGTTTGAAACGAGGCATCCTCACTGATATATATTTTTAATATTTCTCCCTTTCTCAGCCTGTTTTGAGTCATCACAGACAGGTTTTCTGTGTAAAGACACTACACAGCACCAAACATCATCATTGTAATTTCTTTGTACGTCAAATGAAAGATTCTTCCCTGCATTTTCTGTTACATGAAATTCTGCATTTGGTCAAAAATGTGATTAGGTTTGATTCACAAAATAATCAAATGTCATAGTGTAAAATATGCCCATTATGCCATTATTACAAAACAAAAGTAAAAGCTGGCCAACACTACACTTCACACACAGTTAAAATATGAATAGTGTCACGCCAGAGATTTCACAAAGAAGGAGTTAAACCTAAGAAAACCTAAGCCCAGGACAAGGAGCATTTATAGGTTTGAAATTAAGCTAATGCAGAAGAAAGAGGTTTCTCTAGGTGAAAGGTTAAGAGCAGAATAGTGTCCTCTCTTTCCTATTTAACCAGGTGGGATGTTTGGAAGTTAATGATGCGAAGTGTGCCAGAAAGTGGCACAATATCTATTTGTCTGGGCTTGAAAATCCATTTGTCTGGGCTTGCCTTGCTCCAAGAAATGGAGTCAGCATCTCTTCGCTCCATCAGCTGTCACTTAGGCACTTGGCAACACTCTGAAAGGGATAATGTTTTCAAAGCAATCAGCGCTAATGTGCAGGAAATGATGATAACCCTGTGTGCACCTTTGATGGTTGATGTAGATTTTATATGCTAGCATTTCCGTGGCATTTAATTTTTTATTTTAACCTAAGATATAATAGTACATTGTAAGATGCAGCATCCTATTTGTTAGGTCAAAGAGGAGATGTTTGGTTATTCCAAAAACCATAAAGGGAATCCATCTTAATCTGTGCATAAAAATAATTACTCATTGCAAATGTGGAAAATATTGTCTGAAAATTACCTACATGTTGTTTCCCCTTTTGTTTAAGAAAAGAAAATGATTTGTGTATTTCAGTTTAGCTTTTCTGCCATATATTGTGAACTTGCTTCTTATGTGGTCAGTAATAGGACGTGATGTTTCTTCCAATATATTAGCTGCTTTAGCACATGTACCCGATGTAGTGAGCAGACCTTCTCCTTCCACAGGTGTTTATGAAATCTGTGAAGCTGGAGTGGGTGCTAGGGAACATTGAAGCAGCCCAGGAGCTCTGCTCAGAGGCCCTGAAGCACTATGAGGACTTCCCCAAACTCTGGATGATGAAGGGCCAGATTGAGGAACAGTCAGAAAATATGGACAAGGCCCGAGAAGCCTACAATCAGGGGGTAAGGTTGAATCACAGGAAAGTTCAGTAGGGGTTTTGCTACTATATCAAATTACCTCAACAAATTATTGGTGCAGTCAGTTTAGGGATTTCTCCTTGCTTACTCAGCATCTCTGCTAGGTAATTATGCTGATTGCTAAGTCAAATTTATTTATATAGTGATTTTTACTACACGTCACAAGGCAGCTTTACAAATGTATGGGTCCAGATCCCTAATGAGCAATACGAGGCAAGTAAAACTCTCTGGGTGGAATCAGGGAGGGAACACTGGGAGAATCAAGACTCAAGAGGGAACCCATTATCCATTGGGCAACCCCGAAAGTAACCAGTTTTTATTGAATGTACTTTGTTAAAGAAACTAAACAATGTGCGGGAAACTTCCTTTCTAAATCCATGTTCTACCGCGGCAACACCTGGTTTTGTATGTCCCACGGGTTCAGGCAGCTCTTGTTGTGTGGTTGTTGTTCAGCTCAAGAAGTGTCCCCACTCCATGCCCCTGTGGCTGCTGCTGTCACACCTGGAGGAGAGAGTGGGCCAGCTCACACGGGCACGCGCCATCTTGGAGAAATCTCGCCTCAAGAACCCACAGACTCCTGAGCTCTGGTGGGACATTCATGTGCATATTATGATGCTAGTCCACACATAAACTAACACAGTATACCCATAAAAATATAAATCCTTAACTTACACTGAAACCAACTTTCAGTGGTAAATTTCCACTTTCATTACAATGTAGTGCAAGACTAGACTTGATTTGTATCCAGGAAACTGGCCTAAATGTAACATAATCTCTCTCTCTTTTTTCTTCTTTTCTGTTCTAGGTTAGAGTCCGTTCGACTGGAGTACAGAGCAGGCCTCAAGAACATTGCCAACACACTAATGGCCAAAGCCTTGCAGGAATGTCCCAATTCAGGTAGGCCGTGGCTTCCATCATTTTCATCCTCCCAGTCCCATAATGGAGACTCCTCCCAATCCCTTCTCTGAGTCCTTTTACATCTTCGTTTCAACAGGCATTCTTTGGGCAGAGGCAGTGTTCTTGGAGGCCAGACCACAGAGAAAGACCAAGAGTGTTGATGCACTGAAGAAATGCGAGCATGACCCACATGTTCTTCTGGCTGTTGCAAAGTAAGAACAAAGTGCACATCCACTGCATCACTGAAGCTGCAGTTTATTTACCTGTGCTGCTAATACTGTGTTTTTATCGTCACCCCCCCCCCCCCCAAGGAAGTTTGGTCTGTGTTCTCACAAGTATGTGCGTCTGATCCATAGATTATTTTGGAGTGAAAGAAAGATTACCAAAGCTAGAGAATGGTTTCTGCGCACAGTGAAGATCGAGCCAGACCTGGGTGATGCCTGGGCCTTCTTTTATAAGTTTGAGCTCCAACATGGGACAGAGGTAAGAACATTTAGCTTTCTTTTAAAATATAGTTCATGCCTACTGTGTGGCTTTCATCTGATTTGAGGTTTTGGTGTGGGTAAAGCAAAAAGCTACAAGTGATGTGTAATGATTTGTTTTCAGGAATGCAACCTATTTCTTGGTGTTAAGAATGAAAGAATAGTGTATGTCCACATTAAAACTGTTAGATAGTTGCAGTAGACACCTGTCTATACCAATATTAACATAAATAACTAAAAGAAGCTAAGCTACGAGAGTGAATATTAAAATAAATAACTACACGAGGCTAAGCTATGAGAGTGAACATTAAAATAAATAACTAAAAGAGGCTAAGCTACGAGAGTGAACATTAAAATAAATAACTAAAAGAGGCTAAGCTATAAGAGTGAACATTAAAATAAATAACTAAAAGAGGCTAAGCTACGAGTGTGAACATTAAAATAAATAACTAAACGAGGCTAAGCTACGAGAGTGAACATTAAAATAAATAACTAAACGAGGCTAAGCTACGAGAGTGAACATTAAATAACTAAACGAGGCTAAGCTATGAAGTGAACATTAAAATAACTAAACGAGGCTAAGCTATAAGAGTGAACATTAAAATAAATAACTAAACGAGGCTAAGCTACGAGAGTGAACATTAAAATAAATAACTAAATGAGGCTAAGCTACGAGAGTGAACATTAAAATAAATAACTAAATGAGGCTAAGCTATGAGAGTGAACATTAAAATAAATTCTTTGCAGTTTGCCTTTACTGTGGTTAAAACAAATTTGAAATAGAAATGTTCACATTAGTGTTATTCATTCAAAGTATTTAACCAGTGCTAGTTTTGCAATGCAAATACCAGTTGTACTGTGCAAGTGCTTGTACAGGTTTTGCTATAAAAGCAAACAAAAATAATCTAGTGTGACGAAAGACATTTTAATGTATAAAGAGCATCGGTGTGTTCAGTTATTTGTAGAATAGCCTGATAAAAAGCCTGGTTAAAAAATGCAATGTAAATATCATTTGTTTTTACTGTTTTAATTTGGGGCAGGAAAAAGATGTTTGACAATTTTCAAATTTTCCCACCCAAGGACAGGCCAACTGACAACTGTGGCATAAGATCATGCCATTAATGGGAAAGTTCAGAAGTGTTAGGCATATCTCAAACTTGTCTTCTCTCGTGCCTCAGGAGCAGCAGGAAGAGGTGAAGAAACGCTGTGAGAACGCTGAACCCCGACATGGAGAGCTCTGGTGCGCAGAGTCCAAACACGTCCTCAACTGGCAGAAGAAAATTGGAGAGATCCTTGTCCTTGTGGCTGTCAAGATTAAAAACACTTTCTAAACTCTAGGACTGATGCGTACTCTGACAAACCCAAGCCTCGGCACCTTTGTATTAGTAAATATGTGATGTGAGGTTCTTTGTAAAAGGGACATTTTATTTTACAGCAAGTTTGCAGTATGTCAGTTTGTTTATTTTGGTTGTTTCTGTTTTGGACCAATGTCATGCTGACGGGTGATACAGCAAGGTTAATTTTTTCTTGTCAAGCATCAGCAGCTTTTAAAAACATTGTGAAATAAGACTATACAACATTATGACAGATTAGGTTCTTAATAGATTAGAGTTTAGTGTGTTCATTCATTTATGTTTGTCATGAAGCTCATCTGTATATTTCCAACAAATTGAACAATAAATGAGTTGAAGCGAGTGAGTGCTGATCCTGTTTGCAGCCTACTCCTTTTTATTAAGATTAACAAGCGCGCGTCAGGTAAATTACTGACGTCCACAAATGAAGCATGACAACTTTTTAATCATAATAAGGGCGTTTTTAATAAAGAACAACGTTGCGTATACTTGTTTGGTGCCGCGTAATTTTCCGATGTATCCGAACAACTGGTTACGCAGTGCGCACGTTAATTGTGCTTTGATGGGCTCTGCATAGATACTATCCTTTAAATATCATCTTCACCGAAACCGAAAGAAAAGTTAAGTGATTGATCACGGAAGTTTCCTTGGCTTGATCAGACTGAAGTTCTGGTGAAATCCAAAGCGCACCGCCAGTAACCCATGACGGTTAAGGAAATTGGAGTCACACTGGGGAATTCGGCGATGTTGGACGAGAAGCTGTTAAAGCATACGAAGATAGCTCTTGATAAAAACGCCTACAATATTCGTAAGCGCGTACATAAAGTCGAAAACCAAAGGAATTTAATGTGTGGATGGTGTTTCAGTACTTCTCGGAACATGTGAAGGAGCAATTTACTCCACGGAGCCATGTACTACAAGGGAAGCTCCAGTTGGTGCACACCGAATGGTATTAGCGCATTCAAGGGATCATATATCAGACGATGATCAATGGTGAGTTTATTCTTACAATATAATGGGGTACTTGTAATTGCTACACCCCAGTAACAGAACCTAGCATCTAAACCAAGCAAACACTATTAGGGATTTGCATGCCTAAAATTGCTCTGTGCACGTTACTGAAGAATTACCTGCTCTGCCATTCTAAATGGTTTTAGTCTGCCTATGCTAAATATGTTTTCTATATTTCTATATTTGACCTAAGCTTATAGTAATATTAATAACTTTTTAGTTTAAAGCGAATACATTTAAAAAACAATCTTCCAACAGACTGTGAACAAGCCTGTTCTCTGTATCGTTATGATACTGCTCCTCGGAGTGGCCTACTCTAAACGTAGATGTAACTACTCCATGATCCTCGCCACTTATAGGACACTGACCTTTGCTGAACTCCGGAGTCTGGTAGGTGTTAGAAGCACGCAAATTTCGCAATTGCATTCATCTTATATAATAGACATTACACTCTTTCTCATGCGCTTTAGGACACTTTTAGCACATTACTAACAGTAAATGCGTCGGAGATGTTTGTCCCAATTGTCTGTTTATCTGCTGTCTTTTTAAAGAATATGTTAGGCAGGTGGGTTGTTTCCATATCCTATGGGTGTAACCTTTATAAAGTATATGTTTGAATGCTGCCCTCTGCTGGTTCATTAATAAGATTCAGGCCTGTGCCTGCAACCAAACCACAACGCGAAGTTCTCCCGATAACATGTCAGAAATATATCTAGCTGTATCTATGTAGCTAATCTAACTGCAATTGCAGCTAGATTACGCATTGTGTTAGCCATCTTCCAAAAATTCATTAATAGTCCGTTTTCACTACAGGATCACCAGTGACTTATGCTCATTTGATAATGATATTATTAATATCTTTATAGTTTTTTGAGTAATTTAGTATGTTTAGGATAATGCTCCTGTGACCTTGACACACCTTCAATCTCATATCAGTGCATCCCATACCATGCCACTACTATGTTGTTGTCAGTTCTATATTTGTAAAGGCTACAACAATACCTCTGCTGAATGGATATTACCATTGTGGCAAAAACAACCCAGTAATGAATGATGTGGTAGTTGGCAGATAGATCACTCTTACCAACAGACAGGCTTCAGTTTGCTGTACATAAAATGCATTTATAAGATTTGTGTGGCACACACTGTGTTTTAGTACATAATGCATGTAGTACATAATGTGTTTTGTATTTTGTAACTATACTAATATTGAATTTCTGTTGTGTAGAAAGGAAAGTACTATGAATAAAATTTTGTAAATGTTATGCCAAATCTTTAACCCAGAATCTGACAGGCCCCTTTGACTTGGCTAATGAAAAGGACCGTTGTCCATCTAAAAGGGTAAACTTGTCTCACAAACCATGACTTTAATATAGTATTTATTGTTATTACTGTCTAGGCTTTAATTCTGATAATTATGTATTTCCCACATATTGCTTACCATCATGTATCTTGCCATATTTAATTGCTGCTTTGTTTTGCCCACACTTATATGGTGACAATATGCTCTAACGTCTCCCCATGTGTTTGTGGCAACAACAGGTACATCACATTCTGCGCTCCATTTATGGCATGACTCAGCAGTTCACATGCTTCACTGAGGGCCAGTATGGACACAGTGAGGCTAACGTAGTGGCCAGAATGGGCCAGCTCATAAGACAGAACTGCAAAAAGGCTCCTCTGGCAAGTATTGCCTTTATAGAAGTCATTTGTTTTATTTATTATTTGTTTTTCTTTTGGAATTTGAAGTGTCATGTGGTCTAGCACTTAAACTATTTTTGGAAACTCAGTTAACATGTAATTGTTGAACATATGCTGAATGATCTGTGAAGTAATGGTTGCGTTTTACAGGGGAAAAGGCAAAATGTAAGAGCCTGCAAAACTGGCCTGAAGCAGAAGGAAATAAAGAAACGACGTATGAAAATGATCAAAATGCTGATTAATTGCTGGCAAAAGTTGCAGAGCGTGTACAACTAATAGCATCACACATGCCAATGGTATTTAGGTTTTTGACAAAGAGAAATAATTAAAATTATTCAGGTTAATATCATATTATTGTCTTTTTTTCATAAGCGATTTGACATCAAAATTATTGTTCCAGTCTGCAGGATCATTTATTAAATTGTGACTCTGTACACCATTCACAGAACCACATGAATTAGGGGGTTCATATACCCAACACTGTTAAGGATCATTTGGTTTTCATGTTCACATGGAATATAACTTTGAGGTAAAGTAATATCACTAAGTGTTGTGTTATTTGATAAATTGACCCTTTTTTATTTTCAGTTTTAAAAATTTTACTGCGGGAAATGGCACATTCCTTACTGTTCCTCACTCTATGTCCTAAATTAAAAACCGTGCTCTTTAATATATTAATATATGACACAATAACAGGAGATGGGAGGAGTCAATGAACGTTTCTATCTGATTAATGCTAGTAGCCAGAAAGCACAGACATTGCATTTAGTGGCTCTGTGGATTAATGACCTTGGTGTGCTGCATCTGGAGAGATGTTGTACCCTACTGTACACTACCACTTATAAAACCCAAATCACACTGACTTCAGAAAAATAATGTAACATTTAAGATCACAAAAGTCCTGGTGTCATTTGGAACTGAACCACATTATTTTCTTTTTTTAGTCTAGTAATCTGTTATGAACATCTAAAGATGTAAGATTTATGGACATAAAACTGCACAACATACAGTAACACAGATAAGCTGCATTTTGAAATCACTCATTTTTATATTTTAGTTTATCTTTAAAGCTATAACCGCTGCATAGGAATGTCTACAAAAGGAGTAAATATATCTTCTCAGTAGGCCTTTGTGAGGTAATTTTGTTCTACACGTAGGTATAAGCTGAATCAATGCTGACGTATGCTGATGTATATTTGTGGGTGTGTTTTAGATATAGGAAGACTGTATGGTATAGTATGGTATCACATATTTGCTAGTTTGCTAATCAGAGCATTTATATTTAAATGTTTTGTTTATGATGTGTAGACTGGGCAAATATTTAAGCTTATATGTGCCATATTTAATATAGTCCTATATTTCAAAATCCAGATCTAGAATACATTGGTTACGTTTCTTCTTTGTGTTCATTAGATTAATTCCTTTATGGTGCTACTTATTTATTTAGTACTGCTATGCATGATCCCTCCACTTCAGCACTTTTCTTTGTTTTCTTTATTACTTCTTTTTACCTACATGGAACTTTTGAAAAAAAAAAAATAATAAACTATAATGAATATGTCTAGGTTGTTATTATTTCTTATGGAGAACCTTCAACTCTTTGGGACAGTATGAACAGGCAATTTCTAGAGAAAAGAACTGTTGCAGGTTTGTCAGACGTTGAGACATCCATGAGTGCCGTCAATGAACGTAGGTGAATACATCTAAACGCTAAAAATGAAAAATTAAAATTGTTTAACATTACTTAGGCATGTTATTTTAGTAATTCTGGAAAGTATAAGTATCAGTAAGTTTTCTTTACAATTTTAGTGTAATATATACTTCTCCTTTCCAAAATCTTCCATTCACCTACATTCATTTATGACCATCACAGGCAGTCATTTTTTATTCAGTGAGACCGAATTCTGTGACTGTCGAGTTTTGTGACCATAGAGGGCACTACTTCGCAGTTTCTGCTCTCAGGCATGATTGCTTTACGTATGCTGTGTGAGCTTTCTTGTCTCGTTCTCCTGTCAGCGAGCTGAATGCTGAGACATGCGGTCTATTTATTGCATAAATGTACTTAAACATGAATGTTTCATTAAAAATCTTCTTCACATGTGACATGATTAAAGTCAGGCAATATATACGTCAGAAAATAGCAAGCATTTTTGCCTGAAGAAACCAAAACGCCTTGGTGTGCAGCCCACAAGGAGGGGGCACAATGTTACGCACCTCTGGTGGATCAGGCTGAAGAGCCAGAACAGCAGGGATGACATCAGTGTACATGCACACATTGTTGCCAGTGAAGACCGACAATTGACCTTGTTCAAAAGAGTACAATAACAAAACGGAGCATAAGAAATACTGAGGAGTCAACAGGATTCCTGACAGGCAGTGAAAATGTTCTAGAACATTCCACAGGGACCCCTGTTAGTCCCACAGATGTAATAGATGATGCAGAAACAGGCCGTAGGTAATGATGGGAGCTAAAAGATGAATGGATTGCTCCTGAATCAACTAGAAAAGAGTAAACCGTGCCATCCACACACGAATCTAAAATAGGCGGTGTGGCAAAATCAGTAGACAAAAGATATATTACCAGGTAAGTCATCTGCATGAGTCATTATGACAGGTGAAAACAAAGAGATTTCTCTCTTTTGAGCAAGGTTGAGGCTGTACTGTGTGCTACAAGCAGTCTTACTATTAAACCTGCCAGCCTGCCTAATTCACCTGCCCATTAGTCCTTGCTGCCACAGGACTGTTCGACTCTGCCACCTGATCCTCATGACTGCCTGCAGTCCATCTGGGACACTTCAAGTCTTTGAGTTGAGTAGATGGGTCGTGTTCAAAATTATCTGACTCCGAATCTCTTTGTGGGTATTCTGTGTGTTCCCTTCCAAACCTGGTCTGGGAAGTGCATTTGCTTCCTTTCTGGTCAGCCCAGGCAGCCGAGCTGGTGGCCTGCCTCCCGGTGTGCCTTTTGGCATGGTGCAAGTCTCTGGCTGTTCATCTTTATGTTTTCACATTGCCTTGTTCCACATGACAGTTGAAGGCTACTCTGGATGACTGCTCATACTGGGCCTCGAGATCCTGTTGGTCACTTCTTGTTTGACATTTTCATGGTATTTCATATGTCTCACAAAGGGGCTTGCCAATATGATCTACACCTCCTGGTGTATAAAAGACAAATGCAAAACTGTGAAATTACTTCTGGATTCATGTGTCATTTGTGCAATGTGAAATTCAAACAAGCACAATGTTAAACATGACGCACTACCTCCATCTGAAATTCCATTTCAGCAACTTCAAGTGGACTTCATGCATATGCCTCCTTGCGGAAAGCTGAAATATCTTTTGGTGGTAGTGGACAGATTCTCCAAGTGGGCTAAGGTGTTCCCTTGCTCACAGGAGGATACCCAAATTGTGGTAAAAATTCTAGCCAAGGAAATTTTTCCCAATTTGACATTCCACTGTCCATTGACTCAGATCAGAGACCAGCGTTTGTTTCTAAGATCACACGACAGCTATGTTCTTATTTGAGTATGGAAATATCACATCCCACTTCTGACACCAAATGGTAGGACTGGCCTCAGAGCATCTTCCTGACACCTGTGTGTTGTGAATTTGTTCTCTGTGATCCCATAACAAGGCACACTGAGGTCTGAACTAATTTCCGGTCGAACCCTGAGGGTACTCTGTGTCAGTTGGACAGATCAGAGGCCAATGCTAATACATGACATATGATCTTTCATACATCAAATCAAGTCAAAACAGATTTAATTATATAGTGCCTTTTACAACACGTGTAAGAGAGCAAGCCCCCACTGAGCCAAGTCAAGGAAAAACTCCATAAGAGTGTGAGGAAGAAACCATGGGAGGAACCAAGATTCAGGGGAGGAGCCCATCCTCTTCTGGTCGACACCAGTCACCACGACAAGAAGATAAGTATATCAAGAAATACAAAGAATAATAAAAGGACCCAGGAAATCAGGACCCACACACACATACACTTCACATCATTGTTGTCTATTGTCCACCCTAGGTAACTTCACTGAGGAATTTGACACACTTCTGAGCCTCTTCCCAGTTGATAAAACTCCTCTTCTTCTGCTTGGTGACTTCAACCTCCCTACAGATAGGCTGCAATCATCTGGCCTTCTTCCTCTACTGTCGTCACCCAGTCTCCTCCCACTCACAGAGCAGGCAATGTCTTGGACTTGGTCTTCACCAGACTACCCTCAGTGACGGACATTGTAGTAACTCCACTCCACTGCTCTGATCACCACTTTCTATCTTTTTTCCTATCTCTTCCTTCACACCCACCCACCCCTACTGCTACTGTCACAACCACTATCCACCGCAACCTACACTCCATCTCTCCCTCAGTACTTGCCTCTACTATCACCACAGCTCTCCCACCTCATGACTCTTTCTCTCATCTTCCCCTGGACACTGCCACAGATACATTACTGTCCTCCCTTTCTTCTTCCATTGACCTTTTATGTCCCCTCTCTTCTAAACCCATAAGATCTTCACTGCCTGCTCCTTGGCTATCAGAACCCCTGCGCAACAACCGTCGAGAACTAAGGATGGCTGAGAGATGATGGAGGAAATCGAGGCTTACTGCTGACCTTCACTCATACCTATCTCTCCTTTCCCTGTTCTCAAAGGAAGTAACTGCTGCCAAGTCGTCTTTCTACAGAGAGAAGTTGGAGGCATCTGCATCAGATCCACGCAAGCTGTTCAACATCTTCTCTTCCCTCCTCAACCCATCCCCTCCTCCTTCACAAACCTCACTTACTGCAGAGGATTTTGTTACTTTCTTTGAAGAGAAGGTCAATAAGATTCACTCTTCCCTTTCCCTGCCACCCGTGACCACTGTGTCCCATCCTACCCCTCCCTCTTCTCTACCCTTCTTCTCTCTTCTCTCAACTGGGGTGGTGCTTCAGTTGCTGACATCCAGCAGTCCCACCACATGCCCTCTGGACCCCATCCCATCCACACTCCTTCAGGCAATTTCCCAAGAACTTCTACCTTTCATCTCAACCATCATCAACAACTCCTTATCTTCAGGAATTGTCCCATCGTCATTCATGATTGGACTATCATCAGTCCTGATTCTTCTAGACCTTTCTGCTGCCTATGACACAATCACAAGATCCTCCTGTCCAGATATTCCAAGTATCCCTAAGCACTTTTGTAAGTCGCTCTGGATCAGAGCGTCTGCCAAGTGCCATAAATGTAAATGTAAATGTAAATGAGAGGGGCCAGGACAGCTGATAGAAGAAGCCCCAGCATCCTGTGATCTTAGTAAAAGTGGAGGTTCATAATAGCAAATAAGTTCTTGCAGATAACCAGGAGCGAGCCCATGCAGAGCTTTATATGTTAATAAAAGAATTTTATTCCACCATTAAGGTGGAGGAAATTTTGTAACATATGGTATTTCAAATCTCTTACACAGGCTTCAATTTCCTCTAATCTGGGTCTGTCATCAGGTTTGGATGTATAGCTGGGTATCATCTGCATAGCAGTGAAAGTTGACACCATGCTTGTTTATAACTGTACCCAGTGGTAACATATATAATTTGAACAATAATTGTCCTAAGATGGATCCTTGTGGGATTCCATATTTCACTTTTGTGTGTTTGGAGGAAACGTTGTTTAGCTGTACAAACTGATAGCGTTCAGTTAGGTAAGATTTAAACCATGATAGGGCTGTTCCTGAGATTCCAGTCCTGTTTTCTAACCCTTCTAGCAGGATATTGTGATCTATTGTGTCAAAAGTTGTGCTAAGATAAAGAAGCATTAACAGAGATACATAACCTTGGTCTGAAGCAAGAAGGAGATCATTAGTTACTTTAACTAGGTCTGTTTCAGTGCTGTGGTGGGGCCTAAATCCAGACTGGAACTGTTTCAAATACTATTCAGATATATGCATAATTGTTGGGCCACTGCATTTTCTATGATCTTAGATAAAAATTAAAGGTTAGAGAGGTCTGTAACTATATAATATATTTGGATCGAGATTTGGTTTCTTGATTAGAGCTTTAATAACTGCTAGTTTACAGGTTTTCGGCATGTGAGCCATGGTAATGTATTGTAACATCCACCAATGGGCAGCGTTGAGGGGCAGGGCCACAGACCTCCCAGCAGGCCCCACGGTGAGTTCCACTGTTACCCTGGATGTGTGTTGTATACGAGTTAGTGTCCCCCCCCCCATGCGCCTTCAGATCAGTGTGCTTTTGCTACTTGTTGTATTATTAGCGGGTTGCTAATAAATAAGCATAAAATTAAAGCTATTGCCATGGCTCATTCTTATCCCCCTGACTTGACGCCGTTACATTGGTGTCAGAAGTGGGATTGTCCGGACTGTGAATATCAACGACTGTTGAATGAAGTTCGGGACCTTACAGTTCGACAGCGAGAGAAGCAGAGAGGAAGAAAACACGAGCAAGATGAACTCCCTGACGGCGCAAGCGCGACAAGAAACCACCACGAGAGAGAGACCGCCGACGACGCTGACGTCGACGGCACAACAAGCAACACGGCAGGGCTATGCCGCGAGAGAGGGGCCGCCGGCGGCCGAGAGGACGACCGGGCCGTGACGATACGGGTCCCACGCTATGACGGTGCGGGGGCATGGGAACTGTACCACGCACAGCTACGCGAGGTAGCAAACTTTTGCAAATGGACAACTGCAGAGACAGTGCTACAGCTCTGCCTGGCCCTAGAAGGAAAAGCCCTGCAGGCACTACTAGACATCCCAACAGAACAACACGGTGACCTAGAAGCGCTGACGGCGGCACTCCAACGGCGTTTCGGTCAAGTACAAGCCGCCGCGAGCGTCAAGAAGCAGCTTCCGGGTCGACGGCGCCTACGAGGAGAGCGCATAGGCGTACTGGCCGCCGAGATAAGTACTATGGTCCGCCAAGCGTACCCTACATTCCCGGAAACGGTTCGTGAGGAACTAGCACTAGACTACTTTATGAACGCGCTCGCATCAGGCGAGCTGAGACGACAGGTACAGCTAGCAGCGCCGGAGTCACTGAGCTGGGCGATTAAAGAAGCGGAGCGAGTAGAACTGATCCTGAAAGAACACAGCCTGAAGAGAACGGCACAGTGTTTCGCGATAGAGGACGCTAGTCCGACAGGCCCCAGCAGACCGACAGATGCACGGATCGTTTGCTGGTGATGCAAGAGGCAGGGACATCGAGCCGCCCAATGCCAAGAACCTGAGCTGGCGGGAAACGACGGCGGGGCTGCTCAATACGCTCTATGCATACCGGTCTTCCGGGTTATCCTATACCGGCATGTCAACATCCGGTTTCATAAGCCGGTCAGCAGCAACCATAATAGTTTGACATGGCTCTCTTTTACACTCGCTGTCTTCAAGACTTACCTCGTCTGA
Organism: Tenebrosternarchus preto; assembly: GCA_025802075.1. Classification (NCBI taxonomy): domain Eukaryota; kingdom Metazoa; phylum Chordata; class Actinopteri; order Gymnotiformes; family Apteronotidae; genus Tenebrosternarchus; species Tenebrosternarchus preto. The sequence continues at coordinate 8,498,105 of JAOYMR010000022.1, forward strand.
CTATAAATGACGTCGACCGGCTTGTGAAGAAGTCGTGTACTACTCCTTCCAGCAAGCGCGAGAAAGGATTTAAAATGTACATCGGCAGCTACATAGACAACTACGAGGGTAAGTATGGTTAGCAAACGCTTCCTCG
>JAOYMR010000022.1:8512561-8535978 GCA_025802075.1 Tenebrosternarchus preto
ATCATCAATGACTGTGGAAATTTGCATGTTCTCTTCAGGCATCTTTATAGGTTCTCTTCTCATCTTTATAAATCTCATTGGAACGGCACCAAACAAAAGTTCCAGCATCATCACTTTGCCCAATGCAGATTTGCGATTCATCACTGAATATGACTTTCATCCAGTCATCCACAGTCCATGATTGCTTTTCCTTAGCCCATTGTAACCTTGTTTTTGTCTGTTTAGGTGTTAATGATGGCTTTCATTTAGCTGTTCTGTATGTAAATCCCATTTTCTTTAGGTGGTTTCTTACAGTTCAGTCACAGACGTTGACTCCAGTTTCCTCCCATTCATTTTTCATTTGTTTTGTTGTGTATTTTCTGTTTTTGAGACATATTGCTTTTTCTGCCTTGACGCTTTGATGTCTTCCTTGGTCTACCAGTATATTTGCCTTTAACAACCTTCCCATGTTGTTTGTATTTGGTCCAGATTTTAGACACAGCTGACTGTGAACAACCAACATCTTTTGCAACATTGCATGATGATTTACCCTCTTCTTAGAGTTTGATAATCCTCTCCTTTGTTTCATCTCTCGTGTTAGAGCCATGATTCATGTCAGTCCACTTGGTGCAACAGCTCTCCAAGGTGTGATCACTCCTTTTTAGATGCAGACTAATGAGCAGATCTAATTTGATGCATGTGTTAGATTTAGGAATGAAAATGTACAGGGTGATTCCATATTTTTTTCCTCAGAATTGAGTGATTCCATAATTTTTTCCCTCTGCTTGGTCTAAAAAAGTAACCGTTACTGACTGCCACATTTTTTTCCTTGATTTCTTACAGTGTTTCTTAAAGCCAGAAAGTTGCCATTTGAAATTACTTTAGTTTTGTGTCATGTCTGTGATCTGTTTTTTTTATACAAAATTAAAGAACTGAATGAACGTCCTCCGAGGCCGGTGATTCCATAATTTTTGCCAGGGGTTGTAGCAGTCGAAATCTGGGTTTATCAGTATTGCGGCTTGTATACACGAACTGGAAGCAGCGTGTATAAACAGAGGCTATGGAAACAGTCCAATGTTGCGGCTGGCACACACGAACTGGAGGCAGCGTGTATAAACAGGGGCTGTGGAAGCAGTCCGACAAGCTAGGGCAATGTACAGCACTGATAGTGCTGTGTGGTGTCTTTAAATAGTCCGTGTGGTGATGAGCGCCAGGTGCGCTCTATAAACTGGCGATTGGTGGGCGTGGCCTACGGGCTAGGTGCCCTGCGAAATGTGACAGCCTCACATAATGGCTATGCATGTAGGTTTTTTAAGCACATATTTTAGAAAGCATGACAAAGCAGATACCTTAATTGAGTGTTTTGATCTTTGCGGTTTACACTGTGTCCTTTTAAACAGTTAGTGCTATACAATGGCAATGCAATAAACATTCTTTTTGAATGTAATAAAAAGTGACTTTTTGATTATATATATTTATATACATTTGATTATTGTTGTTATGCTATAGGAAAGAAAAGAATGAAGAGGTTAAGGTAGATATACATGAAATCTTCAAACTACTAAAGTGTGAGATGGGATGTATTTGCTGTAAATGCTTATATTTGTGCTTGATATTTGCAGTTTGTAGTTCTGGGCGGAAATGGTTTACAAATTGTAGCTAATTACTAAATACAAATCTCACATACAAACAGTAGATAGAACACTTAAGGATACACAGTCTTCCAAGCAGGCTTCAACCTTTTCCAGGCCCACATGATGAATATAGTCCCAGGCTGCATATAGTTGAGGCATGGCATGCATGATGTATGAGTGACCATGTGGACATCGTAAGTTATGGACTGAGGGTATCCTGTGGTTGTTCCAAGCTGAAGCAACTTCGTTTAGCTCTTCCTAGGAGATAACAAATGCTCAATCTCCATACATACAGTTTTGTGGTGCAGAAAAGTGCAAATATGAAGATATGAACCTATATGTAGTAAGGGTAAGTATACTTGAAACCTATATTGCATCATTTTATATTGCATCTGATTCACCTGTGTCTTGTTAATTCCTTCTTAGCCTGTTCATTTAAGCCCTGTGTTTTCCCTTTGGTTTGGCTGGTCAATGTTTCAATGTTTCAATGTTCTCTGTTACCATGCTTTCGTTTGTGTCTTGTTAAGTTTGTGTTATGTCTTGTATTCGATTTGGTTATTGGTTCTATGGTGGTAACCCTCTGTCTTCGGATTATGACTGTGACAACGACTGGATTTCCCCAGAATAAATCCCACTCAACTCAGCATATGCATCTGTGCAGCATATGCACTTGCAAAATAGCACAGAACATAATGAAATGCTGAATGAGAGAAGGCAACTTGAACAAGAAGAGGCTTACCTCTGTTTGTGTAGAACAAATTAGCGAATCCAAATTAGTGAAGTCATTAAGCCATCCCACCTAAATGGTTCAGTGGCTCTGAGCATGGTTATGGCTAACTGTGCTGAACTATGCTGTTTCATGCTGAACTGGGGGTGTATGCAAACATGACTAAAACGGTTACAGTCTCTATTCAGAACATTTGTTTTAAGGACCCATCTCCTACATGTTTATTTTATTTCAGAGTTGTCCTTGCTGTCTACTTTCTGAGACTTTATGAAATACAAAATATAATGAATACAAACCATATTCCAACCTTCTTGTTTCTGTTACTATACGTTTAAGACTGATGTAAGATAAATGAGTTTTGATGTGGGATCCCTCTGTGCCACCACTGAATAATGCCTCTGGAGTTAAACCATTAATCTTTTAATTAATATAAAAATGAATAGCAAAAAGTATTTAAATTGCGGGCATAATTGAGGTAAATTTAGGCAAAACATTTCTTATCATTTGTCTAGTGCATGGAAATGTTCTATGTTAGTGCCTATGGCAAAGGACTACTTTAGTGAAAGCATGCACACATTTGGATTCAGAAAGAGTCTGCAGAAATCTATCAGTGGCATTGCTCTAGTCTGGCCTTAATCTAGATTATTTATTTGTGCAAACAATTAATCAGTCAAATTTATTTGACTGTTGTCACTTCTTTACAAAGAATAAATTTATTAATATACTACTACTACACTGAAAAAAAGCATTTATTTCATTTAAATATTTACATCAACAAATAGCATTGTACTAGGACTAGAATGTTTCTTGTATTCTAGCAGTGATCTAGATCAAATGTCTACTGATCTCTAACCTTACTGGCTAGGATGCATTCTGTGAGTCAATAACAAAGCACTCTTTGTATGTCACTCTGGATAAGAGCATCTGCTAAATGCCATAAATGTAAATGTAAGTGAACGAACAGACAAAGGAAATACGAAAATTGTAGCCATAACAACTCGATGTGCAAAAGCTGCAGTAACACGAAGTGCATAGAGCAGCTTCAATGTAGCGGCGGCTCAAAGCATTAGAAAACATTAGGAAACATTAGGAAACATTAGGAAACCTTAGGAAACCTTAGGTCCTTAGACAGTGTGCAGCAGCAATGGCAGGAACCTGCAGGCTTAAATAAAACAATGACAAAAAGAACAGAATGGGGCAAACTAGTGTGGTATCTAGTGTGGTATCTAGTGTGGTATCTAGTGTGGTATCTTCTGCAGCAGTGCTGTGATAATGATGATGAAGACTCCGTTGACACTGTCTTGCTCGTATGTAAAAAGTTTGTTACAAAGAAGACCAGTATCGAATCAAGCACCATGGACTGCTTGAGAGAGGTCTCTAGATAATGCAAATTTTCCACCAAATAACAGTTTTAAGCACCCACTTTATATAAGCAAGTTGTTTACATAAAACTGAGGTACAACATATAGAAAATATCTTATCTATCTGGGAAACCGGAACTGAGAAAAACAGGAAAAGAGAAGAGCCCTTTTTCCAATTGGACTTTTGTCTTTAAAAAATAGGGGATGCGTCCACATTCCACAGGTCTCTATTCTTCTCTGCAGGCATCTCTTCTCTGTTCCCCATTCCCTCTCTCACAGGAATCATGAAATGAATACCTAAATCACTACCTAAATTTAAGACAATAACTAGAAACAAGTGCCTGTAATAAATCAGTAAGTGGAAGACAGTGAGCAGGGAAGGGGTTATGAGTGTATGTGGGTAGGAGTATGTGTGTGCAGGAGTGTGTGTGTGCAGGAGTGTACGTGTGCAGGAGTGTACGTGTGTAAGGATGTACGTGTGCAGGAGTGTACGTGTGCAGGAGTGTACGTGTGTGCAGGAGTGTACGTGTGTAAGGATGTACGTGTGTAGGGATGTACGTGTGCAGGAGTGTACGTGTGTGCAGGAGTGTATGTTTGTAAGAGTGGGTGTATCCCCCCTGCTGGGCGACCATGAAACCTTCATTGTGGGAAGCTGGGACACAACCTACTAAACATGATACATGCATTCAAAGTTAATTTAATACAATTTAGTTCCATTTAGTAGTATAGCTATAAGAATTTCAGATCACATATAAATATAGAGCCTGTAAGTAACTGGGCAACACAACATCTTAGGGGCCTTAGGCCTTTCAAAGCTCACACATACCTTTACCAAACCTTACATGAAAAGAGACAAAGACAGATGACATCACACATGCTCATACACTTAATGATTTTGGTCCTGTCTGCTACTTTTCTGCTGCTATGGAAACAGGAAAAGCCCTGTGATTCCCAGTTGTGACCAATAGATGTCAGTGTGCTGTTCACAGCTGCACCTGCTTTTCCCCCACTTAGGTGTCCGAGCCCTATGGAGAGCTGTTTCTATAGTAACAAATAACACATCTATGTCATATGAGTCGTGAAAAATCTATGATAAGCAACGTCTGATACTGCTATGCTATATCTGTGTTATTATCGTGTTATTAGGTAATTCTGAGAAATGATGAGGAAACGCTGGTGTTAATTAGTTGACCAGTGTTTTATTTATTTATTTACTTTGGGACCGCTCCTAATACTCTTAATACATAATACTTATTTGATACACCAGTGACTGCAGTGGACAATAACACAGTGCAGAAAACACACAACCAAACGACCAAGTGATCATCACACGTGTCCTACTGACATAAGGTTACATATTTATGTGCCATATTGACATAAGGTTACATAATTATGTGTGTCATACTGGCATAAGGTTACATAATTATGTGCGTCATACTGACATAAGGTTACATAATTATGTGCGTCATACTGACATAAGGTTACATAATTATCGAGTGGAAGTGAAAGTGAAACAGCAGGAAAAAGAAGGGAATGGAAGCAAAACTCCAAACATGTAGCAAAAAGGTAAGGAGGTGAAACAGGCTGGGGTGAGATGGTGCTACTTTGGATGGTGTTTAACGAGCCCTCTCTCATCAGTTAAGGGTTAAACCCTTTGAATTACCTTACAACAGAGCAACAAAAATGTTGAAGTAACTTGGAACTGAGCATGGGAGTAGTACACTTTGTGATCAAATACATTTCTTACATGTTGAAGAATACAAGCTTTTTATTAGCCAGTAGTGCATGTGTGTGTATGTGTGACACTCTCATATAATAGTGTGTTTTTGCTTAGTTCATTACTAGGCAGCAGTTTGACTTCTGTCTCAGAAGGGAGGAACTCAAGGTGGTGCCGGCCCCAAACAGGCCTGGTCAGACACTGCCAGCGCTAAAGAGATACAAAAAGACGTTCAGACATATATGATCATAAGTGTCTTCTCTCTCTCTCTCACTCTCTCTCTCTCTCTCTCTCTCTCTCCTTCTCTTGCTCCCTCTCTCACAAATGCTCACCTCTGTGAGGGAACCTTTGCAGTGTAAGAGTTTGTAGAGGACAGTGAGGGGGATGCAGAGCATGGAAGAGAGAGCCAGTGCCCAGCCCAGAGCTTCACCCCACCATGGATACACATACATCCCGTTATACACCAAAGGCTTATAGTTCACCACGTGAAATAGAAACACTCCCTGCAAAACATGCACACACCTCTGTTTATAGCCCTTTATCTGCTACACTTTACAATAAAGTTTACAAAAAAAGAAGACGCTAGAGATTAGCTAGCGGTGTAGGAATGTAGCTCACCATACACACTAACGGGGTGATGTAAGACCAGCACCACTTCATGTATGGCAGAGGGCGATAACCAATCATACGTGCCACATCATCCATAAAACGGTCGGCTCCTACGAGACAGAGGGAGGCCTGAGACATCATCCCTGCAGCTGCTTTAAACTATGTGTGACATTCCTGTATCTTCTGTGTTACCCCTTTGCCATGAGTTTTTATTTATTTATTTATAATCATTTACAAAGCATTTGTGTGTAACATCTGGTGCTGGCAACTAATATTGTCAGTAAAAAGTAAAAACCTGTTATAAAAGTATATGGCTCCATAAATTGGTAGTGTGTATGTCTCATTTGGATGTTTGTGTCCAGTTTTTGAAGTCACGTTGGAGCGCTTTTTTTATTATTGCAACCTTTTACCATATACCCAGAATGGAATCATAAGAGACATTTTTACTCTCACTATACACCACATACTCTTACCATACACCCAGGCCACCACCACACACTCCCAGAATGCTTGCCACAGTAGCGTGATCCCACTTGCTGAGTAATAGTCAAAGAGCTGAAACACATACATCCCTCCCTATACAGAGAAACAGAGATAGTGAATTAAAGAACTATAGAAATTGATAGACTAAGGAAAATATGTGAAATGAAAATTAACTAAAATAAATCACAGAAATAACAGAAACAAACACAGGCACAAAAGTGAAGAAACCAAAGGAATATTGAATATTGGAATATAGTTATGCATTACAGGAATGAGTCACCATCCCCTCCCTTCACATAGTTTTTTGCTCTTCCTGTGGCCTACCTCTGTTACCATGGAGAGGTCGATAAAGAAGCAGGTGATACAGCATATTGCCACAACAACCTCACGACGCATAGAGCTAAAGTAGGACTTGGGGGGAAGCATGTCTAGGATACCTGTGATGAAACCTTCCACACCTACAAACTGAGAGAAGGGCAGATGGACAAACAAGGATTTCTTATGTAACATTATGCATTTCAGAGTTTTTAAACACTTTTTTGCATAGTCAGATCAAATTCAGTCTCTGACACAAACATGTCTCTTTTTGCTCCATGAAGCTCAATCGTGAGCAAACAACTCCCAAAATTCAGACAGAAGTGGTCAGAGCCTTTGGCACCATGTACAGCAGTTTACAATAACCACAGAAGGCTGTTCCTGTCATATTGTCATATCTGGCTTCATTCTGGCTGTCTGCACATCAGCTGAGCTCAGCCAGGAATTCCTCCAGTACCTGTACTGTGTGGTGTCTTTCACGGCCTCACCTGGCTGTCCAGTCCCAGCACTAGCAGCATACTGAAGAAGAGCACAGCCCACAGGGGAGCCAGGGGCATGAGAGTGACTGCTTTAGGATAAGCAATAAACGCCAGTCCTGGACCTGCCACAAAGAGAGACAGAAAGAAAGAAGATCGACAGAAACAGATCGACAGAAAGAAAGAAGAGAACTAATCTAACACTTATTGTACATTATGCATAATGACAACTAAAACATTTAACACTTAACTAATCTAACACTTGTCACAGGAGGCCAGCCCTGTAGCTCCAGGGAAATGCCCAGCAGCACACGTCAGAAGCCCAAACCACTCCCTTGCTCCCAAAGTGCTGTGCATTAGAGCCTACTCCCCAGTTGATCTCTTGTTGACGGACTGCCTGCGTGCTAGTGCTTTTCTACAGACTTTTCTACAGATTCACCCAGTACAGGTAGCAGTGGCCAGCTCTCCAGCCCCTTCCGGGATAATAATAATAATACATTTTATTTCATAGGCGCCTTTCTGACACTCAAGGACACCTTACAGCAATAAAATAAAAAGAACAAACAATTTAAAATAGTTAAAACTATAATACAGCCCTGGACAGTGGCCCAGTGGGCAGTGGCTACATTACTCACATCACTCCCCCTTTGCACCTGATCATAGGCAACCACTCTGAATTGCTTTCTTTTCACATTATTCCTCACCCGCACTATCCCGGTGCCAGGGCCCTCACCTATCCGCAGCCTTGCCTCTCCAAACCACGTCTGTAGAGAGTCCAGACGCGGGCAAGGCCACTGCACTCTCGAGGACCTACCACCGCGGCCTTCAGCACAGAAAACGCTTTGCGCCTTCCTCTCCACTGTCCATGGGACTGTGCTATTGAGCTGAAAGAGGGCACAGTCCCTGCCGCCTGGTGTAGGGCATACCTGATCTCCCAGGAGGAGGAGCAGAGCAGGTCATGAGACAATACACCAAGGAGGCCTTGGCTCAGGGTTACATCCTCCCCTCCACCTCACCCGCCTCAGCCAGCGTGTTCTTCGTGAAGAAGAAAGATGGTGGGCTGAGGCAATGCTTTGATGCTTTGGGCTCATTCCCTCTTAGTGAAGTACCCCTACCCACTGCCATTGGTGCCAGCCACGTTGGAGCAGCTGCGTAAGGTGCGGTACTTCACTAAGCTGGATCTATGCAGTGCCACATCCGCCAGGGGGATGAATGGAAGACGGCGTTAAGCACAGCGTCGGGACACTATGAATACTGGGTTCTGCTGTAGGGCCTGGTCATGGCTCCTTCCGTCTTACAGGCGTTCAGCAACGAGGTCCTCAGGGAGTACCTGGGTAAGTCAGTCGTTGCCTACATCGACGACATTCTGATTTACTCTCCCTCCCTAGACCAAAACGCACGTGATGTGAGGGCAGTCCTGCGCACTCTCCTGCGCAGTCGTCTATACTGCAAGCTGGAGAAGTGCGAGTTCCACCGTACCAAGGTGAGCTTCCTGGGTTCATCATCAAGCAGGGCTCTGTCCGCATGCAGCCAGGTAAGGTGGAGGCGGTGACCGGATGGCCCCAACCCCAGACCCGCTGGGAATCTCAGGTTCATCTGGTTCATTGCTGGACTCCTGAAAGAGGAATCGAAATTTCCACTATCTAGTAGACTGGGAGGGGTATGGCCCGGAGGAAGGAGCTGGGTGCTGGCTTACCAGATCCTGGACCCCACACTCACAGCCTCCTTCCACAGGGCGCATCCTGAGAGACCAGCGCCGAGTTCCTGGAGGAGGGTGTGGACCTGGGGCTGGAGGGGGTGGGGGGTGTTCTGTCACGGGAGGCCAGCCCTGCAGCTCCAGGGAAACGCCCAGCAGCACATGTCAGAAGCCCAAACCACTCCCTTGCTCCCAATCTCCCTGCTACTGATCACTCTCACCTGTTCCTTTTTTCACTTCCCCCTTTATAAGCAACACCAACACAACCTCCAGTGCTGTACATTGGAGCCTACTCCCCAGTTGATCTCTTGCTGACAGACAGACAGACTGCCTGCATGCTAGCACTTTTCTACTTCTATTTGATAAGTATCTAATGTGTTTTGCACTTTTTGCGCCTATCGCTCTTTTTGTTGTTGCTATGCAAAGAAAAGATGATGCCCTTCTCCTCACGCAGTCACATCACAATTGTACATTAAACCTAATCATGACAGCTATAACATTTAACACTTAACTAACCTAACACTTATTGTACATTATACATAATACTGACAGCTATAACATTTAACACTTAACTCACAATCACCCTCTTCTTTCACTTTTGTTCTTCATCTTTTTTAATTTCTTGAATGGTTTGGAAACTGGGAGGAGAAGCCAGTGGCCAGATAAGCCATAAGTAACAAAGTGACTGAGGACAGTGAAGGACAGGGGGAGAAAACAACTGGGACCTGAGAAGAAGGAGACACTAAAGGTATTCACCACTCTCAGAAGAAGGAGACACTAAGGGTACTCACCACTCTCAGCAACTTTGCTGATGTCAACACCCTGTTCAGCTGCCATGAAGCCAAGCACAGAAAATACTACAAATCCTGCAAAAAAACTGGTCCCACTGTTTATAAGGGCCAATACAAATGCATCCCTAGAGAGAAAAAGAGAGAGAGAGAGAGAGAGAGAGAGAGAGAGAAAGAGAGATAAGAAAGTGTTATTAGTATGTATATTAACATTTAATATTCAGGCATAAAGAGGTGAAAAGTAAACCTGTACAGCATGCACAACCATACAAAAACCGACATTCCACATATTTTCTCTAAACTTGCATACATCAAATTTGGCTGCCTTAAACCCAAGGCTGCCCTGGATTATAAAAACAGAGACATTCACACTTTCTGTCCTGTTTATACAGAACTCAAAAAACTACTCTGTAAAACTACTAAAAAACTTTTTTCATCCACTGCAAATTTCTATGATATTTGTCCAGTCTACATTTTAACAGAACTGCTGGTTGGAACAGAACTGCTGGTTTCTACAGTTCCTTGAGCATCTTAGAAAGCTGCTCATCTTATTTCCCTTCACAAATCACTTTTTTAAGAATTGATTTTATGGGCAGTATCAGTAACAGCCCTAAGCACCAATGGTGTATTAAATACAGTCAAGTACCTCAAAGACAAAGCACCCCACAGTTTCTTGTTAAAGAGACTTGTGTATATTTGAAAGTGCTACCTAACAGAGCAGTCATAATCATGAAAAAGTATTATTTACTGGTAGCAATTGTTGTTGAAGCGGTTGTAGCTCCCCAGGGCAGTTAATGCTCCCAGACCAATAGCATACGAGTAGAAGATCTGTGTGGCAGCATCAATCCATACCTGATAGAATTACCATGGTCATCATTACCACCAATGCAATGCAAAATAAACACCATAATAATGAAACATGCTCCATGATAATGTGCAATACAACATGCACATACTGACCTGTGCATCTCTGAGTTTGCTCCAGTTCGGACTCAGATAATAAACTATTCCACTGACAGCTCCTGGCAGTGAAACCCCATGAACAAAAAGGACCACCAGCACCAAATATGGGAAGAGAGCTGTAAAATACACAACCTAAACATATGCACACACACACACACACACACACACACATGCACGAGCACACGCAAGCACACACACATTCACACACACACACACACACACACACACACACACACACACACACACACACACACACACACCAACACACAAACCTTCTTAATTGCAACCAGCTTAATTGCAACCTTAGGATCTTATTCTAATTTTAAAATCAGATTGATTATTAATCAATTTATTTTAATAATTTTTTTAAATAGCCAAAGACTACTCTAACACACACAGAGTGAGTCGACTCTCATTCAACCATTCATGGACTACAGTCCAGTCTAGTAGTAGATCAGTGGTTAAAGCACTTGACTAGTAATCAGAATCAGGTTCAAGCCCCACCTCTGCCAAGTTGCTGCTGTTTGGCCCCTGAACAAGAACCTTAACTCAAAACACGCAGAAAGTGAACCAACTCTCATTCAACTATTAACCCTCAGTTACTCAAGATGTATCCTTAATTGTAAGTCTCTTTGGATAAAAGTGACATAAAAGAAAAGAGAACATTAATCATTCAATGCCTGTTAATGACCAATCACACAGCCAACAAGCTCTTAATAACCAATCACACAGCCAACAAGCTCTTAATAACCAATCACACAGCCAACAAGCTCTTAATAACCAATCACACATCCAGTCATTCCAGCTCCAGTACCCATTGTGGGTGTGGCCACAGAGACACTTTTAAATCCCACTACGGGTATGACCAAAGAAACACTCTCAAATCCCCACTACGCGCATAGTAACAGAGACAATCTTAAATCCTCCCTTTGGGCATGGGCAGAGACGCTCTTAAATCTCCACTGTGGATATAGCCACGGAGATGCTCTTAAATCTCCACTGTAGTTCTTAAATCCCCACTGTAGGTGTGATCATAGAGACACTCTTACCTTGCCTGTAGACTTGACACCTTTCCAGATGCAGAAGTACACTATGACCCATGTAGCCAGAAGGCACAGCACCATGTAAATGTTGATATCACCCACCTCGTCCAATCCTCCAGATAGATGCAGGACTTTGCGTCTGAGAAAGAAAATAGAGAGAGAGGTTTCATATACCCTTTCTTATTTTAAAAATACATTTGTAAGAATGTGCCTCACTTTAGCTGCACCCTTCAAACATATTCATACAGTATACTGTTTATACAGTATATTTATACAGTATAATGTGCTGACACTTAGCTGCAATTCATGCTGATACGTACTGATTGTTCTTGGATAACTGGATCATTGTACTTTCATTGTACTTTTCAGTAGATACTTGGTCATCAATCAGTGAATGCCTTTGTACATCTTTACATAGACACCTGCATAACAGTTGGTGACTTATTGCTGATTCCTTTGTAGTTTATTTTATTGTGTTGCTTAGTACATAATACACACGTAACTACATAATACACATCTATCTATCTATCTATCTATCTATCTATCTATCTATCTATTATGTTAAATTGGACTCACACTGAAACAGATTATTTCACATTTTACTTAAATAAACATTATTCTAAAGATCTACCAAGAACTCTTACTCCCAGAATTCCATGATAGGCGAGCGCATGCCTTCTGACTCCAAGCAGCTGGAATTGGGCTCAAGAGAGGAAAGGTTAATTGATGAGGATGAGGAGGAAGAGGATGTGAAGAACGTATGATTAGAGCAGGACCGGCTAAAGTCAAGTGTGCAGTTGGGTGTGTTCCACTCCTGGCTGCAAGAAGCCCAGGGCAGGGGATAGGTGAAGGAGTGAACCAAGTAGTACAAGCCCCAGGCCAGTATCAGGATGTAGTAAGTGTTGCAGAAGAACACGATCACCATGGATGCCAGGCCTAGCCCTGAGAGAGAGCAAGAGAAAGGATGCTGGCAAAGTAATGAACAAAAATGATTTATATTGTTATTTTTAACTAAATAATGTGACAAGATAAATTGCTAATATCTTCATGCTGTGATCTTCACCCTGTACCTTTAAAAAGTGGAGCGATGTTCCAGGCAGAGACTCCACCCTGTTTCATGAACTGGCCTAGTGCAATCTCCAAGAAGAACACTGGAATTCCCCCGATAAACACCATCAGAGCATAGGGAATCAGAAACACCCCTAATGCATACACACACACACACACACACACACACACACACACACAGTCATAAAAAATGAGCCCAACAGTTTACTTTCTCATTTTTCACATGAATCAACCTTACACACACACACACACACTCACACTTACAACTAACTGATGTGCTACTGTTAAAACAGTAGATTTAAATTCATACATTAATATTTAAATACTGGCAGAGTTACTTAGTCTCATAGTTAGTCAAGAGAGACTGGGGGACAAAATGAAGGATGGTGGGCGGGGAGAAAGACAGATAAAGAAAAGGAGAGGGAAAGTTGAGGTTCAACAGCTGCACTGCTTACGCATGAACTGCTAGTGGTGTCCTTGAGCTGAGAAGACAAGAGTCATAAGCACAGTGTTTGACCTCATTGTAAAAGAACATTTATTGTCTCCTGTGCAATCAGCCCTGTCGTGTCACTATTTTGGTAAAGTCAAACACACATACGCACACACACATTTATGCATGGCCTCTAAGGAATGGACTACCTAGTCAAGTCTTGCAAAATCAGAGGAACAGCAGGAGCAGACAGGGTAATAAAGCAATAAAGAAAATAGCCACCTAGCCAATCTCTGAGATGTCAACAGAGCAAAATACGATAAAAAAAAAAAAAAAACAAAGCACCCACATACTTCTTGTGTGTGCAGGATACATGAAACATTTGCACATGCAAACATGCAACTTGTTCATATGATAGGTTACACCTTCATAGATATATGCATACACAGTTCTTGAACACTGAATGCACATATAAGTTTTCACTTGACAGATACACCCAGGACAGAGCACCAATCCATCACTGAGCACACACAAACAGACACACACAGGACAATTTTAGAGTAACCAATTCACCTGACATCCATGTTTTTGGACTGTGGGAGGAAACCCATGCAGACACAGGGAGAACATGGAAACTTCACCCAGATGGGGAATTGAAACTTGTGTGTATTTTCCTGCACCAACTACTTGTCTCTGACAAAGCTCAAGCTTTGAATTTAACATTAACTTGATGTCATCCTTAGACTCTGGCCTGCTTGACGTTATCCTTAGTCTCTGGCCTACTTTAAATGGATGTCATCCTTAGACTCTGGCCTACTTTAAATGGATGTCATCCTTAGTCTCTGACCTACATTAACTTGATGTTATCCTTAGACTCTGACCTACATTAACTTGATGTTATCCTTAAACTCTGGTCTTCTTTAACTTGACGTTATCCTTAGACTCTGGCTTACTTTAACTTGATGTCATCCATAGACTCTGCCCTACTTGATGTTATCCGTAGACTATGGTCTACTTTAACTTGATGTTATCTATAGACTCTGGACTACTTTAACTTGATGTAATCCTTAGTCTCTGGTCTACTTTAACGTTATGTTATCCTTAGACAATGGCCTACTTTAACTTGATGTCATCCTTAGACCCTGGCTTACATAAAACTTGATGTTATCCTTACACTCTGGCCAACTTTTTCTTGATGTCATCCTTAGATTCTGGCCTACTTGATGTTATCCTTAGACTGTGGCCTACTTTAAATCGATGTCATCCTTAGACTCTGGCCTACTTTAACTTGACATTATCCGTACACTCTGGCCGACTTTAACTTGATGTTATCCATAGACTCTGGCCTACTTTAACTTGATGTAATCCTTAGTCTCTGACCTAGTCTTAGACCCTGGCCTACTTTAACTTAATGTTATCCTTAGACCCTGGCCTACTTGATGTTATGCTTAGTCTCTGGCCTACTTTAACTTGATGTTATCCTTAGACTCTGGCCTACTTAAACTTTATGTAAACCTTAGAGAATGGCCTACTTTATCTTGATGTCATCCTTAGAGTCTTGTCTACGTTAACTTGATGTTATCTTTAGACTCTGGCATACTTGACATTATCCTTAGTCTCTGGCCTACTTTAACTTGATGTAATCCTTAGACTCTAGGCTACTTAAACTTGATGTCATCCTTAGACTCTGAACTACATTAACTTAATATTAACCTTAGACTCTGGCCTACTTTAACTTGATGTCATCCTTAGACCCTGGCCTACTTTAACTTAATGTTATGCTTAGTCTCTGGTCGACTTGATGTTATCCTTAGATTCGGGCCTACTTGATGTTATGCTTAGTCTCTGGCCTACTTTAAATCGATGTCATCCTTAGACTCTGGCCTACTTTAACTTGATGTTATCTTTAGACTCTGGCCTACTTGACGTTATGCTTAGTCTCTGGTCTACTTTAACTTGATGTTATCCTTAGAACCTGGCCTACTTTAACTTGATGTTATGCTTAGACTCTGGCCTACTTGATGTTATCAGACTCTAGCCTACTTTAACTTGATGTTATCTTTAGACTCTGAACTACATTAACTTGATGTTATCCTTAGACTCTGGCCTACTTCAACTTTATGTTATCCTTAGACAATGTCCTACTTTAACTTGATATCATCCTTAGAGTCTCGTTTACATTAACTTGATGTTATGCTTAGACCCTGGCCTACTTTAACTTGATGTTATGCTTAGATTCTGTCCTACTTGATGTTATCTTTAGACTCTGGCCTGCTTTAAAATGATGTTATCCTTAGACTCTGGCCTACTTGATGTTATCCTTAGTCTCTGGCCTACTTAAAATGGATGTCATCCTTAGTCTCTGACCTACGTTAACTTGATGTTATCCTTAGACTCTGACCTACATTAACTTGATGTTATCCTTAAACTCTGGTCTTCTTTAACTTGATGTTATCCTTAGACTCTGGCTTACTTTAACTTGATGTCATCCATAGACTCTGCCCTACTTTCATTCTTAGATTCTGGCTTACTTTAACTTGATGTTATCTTTAGACTCTGGCCTGCTTTAAAATGATGTTATCCTTAGACTCTGGCCTACTTGATGTTATCCTTAGACTCTGGTCTACTTTAACTTGAAGGCCAATCAAGAAAACAAAGCACTTCTTTGGATGTAAGTGTCCGCTAAATACTATAAATGTAAAGGTCAAAGTGTAACCTGTCATGTGTAGAATGCAAGGATGTGCAGATATTTCATATGTATTTTCAATAATGTTTGTGAAAGTGTTTCATTGTTGGATTCTAATCGGTCTTCCTCATGCACATTCTCTCTCACTCTTTCTCTTGGCAGGATGGAATCCAACACCTTATAAGGAAGTGCATCAGCAGAAGTGAAGTACAGATAGAAAAAATGTCATAAAGAATGAGTTGCAACAAGGTCTCCAAACCAAGAATCTACTGCAGGCTGAAATTCATATTTATAATAACATATGCTAAAGAGACCCTAAATATTGATTTGAGTTACAAATCATTAAAAAAAATATCCCACACATATCACACATATGATTAGATAAATACAAATGCTTTTAAAAGGAAGTTGCACAATGTTCTACAGCCAATAGGAACAAGTGCAACTACTAGATTAATTGAGAACAGACTACGTTATTCTGTAGAAACTACTTTCTCGGTTTTAAGAAGGGACCTGCTTGTTTACATCTTGCGCCCATGTCACCACCCTGAAACAGACAGCCCCTCACTACTTAAATAGTTGAAGCCCCTGCTACCTGATACCAGGTAAAAGTCTTTGTTTTTGCTTAAAATGAATCTATTTTAAAAAAATCAACCTTCTTATAATGATTAATTTTAACTTTGGAATTTGTTCAAATAAAAAGAAAATTGTTCTGTAATAATGCCACAAGATGAATACATCGTCTTTTAAAGGCCTGACTATGTTTCTCCTTTATTGCTATGCAAACTGTGTTAATATTTTTAGCATTTATGTTCTACTGCCCTTGATGCATGTATGTACTGATCTGGAATAACTTGAACAATGATGTACATGCATGTGTTTATGTAATACAGTGAGATTTGTTTTCATGTGTGTACATGTTTTGTGCATGTCCATTTGTCTCACCTCCCCCATTCTTATAGCAGAGGTAAGGGAATCTCCACACATTACCGAGGCCAACAGCAAATCCCACACAAGACATAATGAAGTCCATCTGACTGCTCCATGTCTGTCTGTCAGCACGACCCAGTACTGCTCTGGGGTCACACACACACACTCTGCTTCTGCACACACACCCGTCTGCAACCCCTGAGTCTGGACTTGGTTCACATGCTTCACTATCACAAACCCCAGTCGGCACCACCAGAGGGCATCTGACCTCCACACCCTTCTCCTCCACACCCTTCTCCTTGCCCACCTCTCCATCCTCTGAAGGACAAAAAGAGAAAAAAATGGACAGAAACAAAGAGAATAAGATGTCATTAATGTTATGACCCAGCCAAAATAATGACACCCTCACTCTTTCTCTATTATGGTGTTTATTTTAATTCATGATATGTTACGCCAACCATTTTTTACATTACTTTTTATCTTATAAATATCACTGGTGTCATTATGCACACAGGTTTGGAAAAGTAGCTGAATCCAGATTGAAGCAGCATGAAGGAATGAGAGCAAGAAAGAACATAAATGCAAATAGTTAACCGAGTCAAACTTCATTAGTTTATAATACCAGCACAACTGAATACCTAGAAACTGACTATATTGTCTATTAGTTCTGAATGATTTGATGTCCAGTGAGTATCACCATCATTACAAAGGTGGCCAAAGAGCTAATATGAATTGATTTCCAATAATATAGTTCAAAGAACTCTTGAGAAGGAAATGGTTAATGGAAATGGGAAATACATTTGATTTACATCTCTACTTTCACTGTGAGGCACTTTAATTACCAAAAACTGGTAACAAGCCAGGCTGTGATGTAAAATACACCTACAACCACCACATGATAAAAAATGATTAACTACACAGTATGTCAGTATAACTTAAGTGGTGGTCTATATAGGTTACCAGACAAACAGACAGACTTACAGACAGAATAACAGACACACATAAAGACATAGATAGATAGATAGATAGATAGATAGATTCTTACTTTGGACATGCTCTCCCACCTCGGGCGTCATGCCGAGTGTAGTGGCTAGCAGGGGAGCTAGCCCTATAATTTACAAATATCGTGTCGATGGATAATGCGCGTTTTTTAAGGTGCGTTTAGTTCTTTTGTTTGGGGGTTGCTGTTCTCTCTCTCGTCAGTATTTGTTGATATTTGAAATTATCTTCGACGATGTTGCAGACTGGCAGTGTGAAGTTCAAGATGGAATATTTTCGGTGCGTCGCAAGCTGTACCCTAAAAAAGACCCTCAGAAGCAGTCGACAAAGCACTTGAAGGTAAGCCTGAAGAATCGCATGGATAAAAGTTAAATGGAAATAACTGTTAATCTTAACGAAGCCGTCCGGATTTTGTAGATCAGTCAGAGATGTGAGAAACTGGAGGAGCTAGGTCCGGTCGGTGGGTATGTGAGCCGCCTGTAGCATCAGCTCTCAGTTCGCACCGCCCCCCCTTCCAACTCAGCACCATCGCCCGATTGGTTATTGAGCGGCCGTTCTACTGCGCGGTCACAATGCTACCTGACTTCTATGACACGTTACACTCAGTCAGTTCTGCTTAATTCTGTTGACTGTATGTCTTTGGTTGGGAAATCACGCATTAACGTTGCAGGAAACAGTTTGCTTAAAATAGGTTGATAGTTGCTTACTTGTAGTTTTCATATTACGTGAATTTTCAATAATTCAAAAGCAATATCTTTTAAAGAGGTTAATGTTTATGTGATTGTAATTTCCGTTCCGTAGGTTTAATACATATACATTTAATACAGTAAGGAATGTGCAAAAAAAGTCAACAATAGTTAGACACGTACAGAAATACTTTGACAGTTGTACATAACCTGTAGATGTCAACTGTTCTCTAATGAGACCATGGCAGAAGCACAAGAAGCAATGTACAGAAGTCAAAAATGAAACCAACAGAACATTAGGCTCAGAAGAGTGCAGAATCACTTTGTTAATCTAGGCTTGAAATAATGCATTCTTCACCTTCCTGAGCAGTTATTAAAAATCCTCAGAAATTAGGTTTTAGATAAGCCTAATCCTTTGCACTGCATTACAGCTACTCTACATAAATGTGCTTCTACTGAATGATACTGAACTTTCTAAGCAGTTTTATTGGTTTCTGGAAAAGTTATAACAGTTACATTTTATGTGTTTATTCTTCTTTACTTAACGTTTGAGCATTTTATGCCCCCGCTAACTTCAAAAGTCCAAAGTTTGAGTCGTCAGGTGTCTAGTTTTACAGCATCTCTCTGCTTTCTGTTCAATAAAAAAGCTTAAAGGTGACCAACACTGTCATGGCTCTCATGTTCTCCCTGAAAAAAACTTATATTACAAAAAAGATTTGGACTAAAATGTAAATTTTTCCAGTTCTGAACATGTATATTTAATGAAAATGTAAATGTATTTATAAACAACAGACATGTTGCACACATCCTTATACAATCAATCATATTTATAGCTGTTTTTCCATGCTACAGACCATTGAACAGTGAAAGTAAAAGTTGATATTATAGAAATATGGAGCTATAGCAAGATAAAAGTTAGGTAGGTTTTAATGATGTGTTTGATTGTCTTAAACTGAAGGGTGCAGTGTGTTAATCCACTGAGCAGGGAGGGGGGGGGGGGGGATTCATACTGTTTTCCCAATACTGGATTACACAGTCACCTGCCATTTTGTTTATATGAAAGATTTGAGAATTTGTTTTGCCATATGACAATCCATAATTAATACTTTATAATTAATCCATTATACTGCGAACCTTCTGTGGAACAATTACAAATTACAGTATGTCATTTTCTTTATTCAAATTATTCTCAAACTTTATTTCAGATGCTCTGAAATTCAACAAGTTGTTTACATAATAAATTACTAGTTAAACAATAATCGTAATTGTGTAAATTGTTAAATATCTTCCAAACATTCTTCATAAGGTGAACTGGCAATTAGAACTGTAAAACAATTTAAATCAAATGTCTTTATTTATTAATAAATGATTTATTTGGACAAATGCACAAAATGCTTGTGTTGAGGCTCAGTCAATTTGCTGCATAAACACAAAATATAAAACCTGCAAAAAACCTGAGTAAAAAATACTAAAATAAAACCCATACAGAATTATTAATAAAAGAAAACATAAGGTAGAATACAGAACGTGTAGAATTTTGTGTAATTTCACAGTGCAAAGAAATAAACAAGTAGCAGCAATGCTTGTAAAGTGACTTAGTGAGAAGAGATGCACAAATAAGCACAAGACTGTAAAATGACTTGAAGCCAAATAATATACTGAAAGTCTTCTTCAGACATCCTTAGCTAAGTAACCCTGTTCCAATGGTACACTGCAATGGTGCTACAGATCTGGCGCCATCTTGTGGTGTCTAGGTTAGAAAGATGCGTGAAATTATAGTCTGAAATACGAGATTTGTGAGGTGTAATTCAGCCTTGAAGTCACACTGTGAGTAACCTTACAAACTTAAGACACTTTAGACGGTTCAAGTTAGTTGCATTTATTTGCCACTTAAAATCTTAACTGGGACATGAACTTAACTAAGACATAACTACAGATATAGCTTGTCTATTGCAATAAATTTAAGTGCATCGTGTATCTATCCAAACCAAGATACAAGTACATACAATGTGTGAATAAATAAACTCCATTGAACAAAAAAAATATACACTTAACATTAAATATGTAATATTCAATAGGTATTTTCATGAATAAATAACATCCCAAAATCACAGAACTACGCTCACATTGTTAAATAGAGGCTTTATTATAACTGAAACCCTCAAGTCAAATGACTGTGACATACTAGCACCACCAGGGGGCAGTATGGCTATGAAAAGTGCTAATTGCTGAGTTGTGCACCTGAGACCAGCACTTCAGTGTGAAAATGAGCATTGGGGTAAAAAGGTCTGGCTAAACCGGAAACTATCTTGCAGGATGAAAAGCATATGGGGACTTAATTCAGCCCAAAAGGCAGCCTTTGTTGGAAGTTGTGAAACTCATAGATCCTGATGGAGGTCACTATGCTCCATCTTCTGACTCTCCTGTCCGAGCTGTTGCCCAGAGACCAGTTGCTGGTAGCGCTTCTGCCGCTGTTGGTCAGGGTCAATGTTGATCCAGATATTGCCTATCCACTTGGAGCCTTGAGTGACCATGCAGTCACCATGGAGAGAGAACTCATCCAGCTCTCCTACCCAGCCTAAAAAGACAGAGTGTATTAATGGTTCTTCGTGTGTTTTCACCAACAGTTTGCCTCCATATGTTAGGCAAAAGGAAAAGTCAGAAGCAAGCTACACAAATATGATTCTAGCTTTTTGCTCTAGACAAAGACACACAAAATCCTGCTGGACATTTTAAGACCACAAGCTGCACAAAATAATAATAAAAATAAAAACCAACACAAATACAACAGCAAGTGGCAATCCTTGAGATCCAAGCATGTTTCCACACATTTGCACTTTGCCATCTGATGTGATAGCACCTTGCAACAATGGATCAGTTTCTAGTGTTTTGTGATTTTGCATCTCAGAAGTATAATTTTTTAAAACCAGTTTTAAAAAACCAACAATCACCTTATTCATATTTCCCTTTTCCAGACACTGATTCAAACCAAATTTTGCATCCATGTACAAACATGAAACTGTACATATAATTCTAGTTTGGTAACAGTCTGACATGGATTTTGGCCAACCGTTACGAAAAAGCTCTTGGGGACCGATTTGTGGCAATTAGAAATTATGTGATAATAAGGAAGCTCTCCAGATTTTTTCTAGGCTAAGATTTAAAATGACTGAAAGGCCAATGAAAAGTTTAAGAAGTACATAAAAAGTGCAAACAATTTTCTTTTTTCTTTTTAAAATCAAGGCTTTAATGCTTATTTGTGGAACAGTCACACAAACGCTTAAACTGAACTTCCTAGCCACAAAGTATATATAATGAGATTGACCAGTTCTCTATTTTTAAATAACTTATTTGTTAAGGCATCCATTGTTGTAAAAAAATGTACCAAAATAGGCAGGCTATTGTAGCCCATAACTGAATGTTCATATCATGTTTCATAAGAACAATTGCTGACAACATCTGATCTGACTGGTATGCAGAGGCCATACAAATGGCAACATATTTTGATAACTTTCAATCGTAAATATTTTGGGATCACGTTTGTGAGGCTGGGCAAAAATTGTATGACTGTAAGCAAGCATTTTTTATTATTATGAAAATTCTCAAAATATAAAATACAAACAAAAAACATATTTGCACATCTATATTGATGTGATTTTAGGCTGAAATGAGATTCTTTTTTTTTTTTTTTTTTTTTAAACAGGTAGTCTCATGAATTATTGATGAGCTCTACTCTAATTGGCTGGTTTGCAGGCAAATCATTATGCCATCATGTAAAAACAACAGGTCAAAATCAAATAGAAGTTGGCCAAGTCTGAGGTGAACCATGGAGAGCTTAGGCATCCAAACATACATTTGAGCCTGCACTGGCTCAATGACAATCGTTTCTATTTCCATGATGGAGAAGCTAATGTTGGTAAGTTATAGAGTAGATACGTCTAAGCAATCAAACTAGCTAGCTGGTTAGCACGAGTTACGTCTTGATACAAAACAGAAATTTACTGGAAAAAGAATGATAAAGATACATCTTGTACTGTGCATTTATAAGACAATACAGGCTATATTTGAATGAGACGGAAACATACGATAATCACTGTATAAACAAGCTAGGTTGTCATACTATGTTAGATAATTATGCTAGCTAACTAGATAGTTACTTCCTTGGAGCTTGCTAGTAGCCAACTTTATATTAGCTAGGTAGCTAGATGGATACTTGCTTTTCTTGACATTTCAAAGTAAATTAAAATCATGTGTCATTTACACATCCAACTGTATATTCTGAATCCTGCATCTGAAATATTTTATTTCTCAAACAAAATTGATTTTTATAAGACTGACTAGTTAGATGTCTTGTCAAATGACAGTTGTTGTCCACTTATCTAGCTACCTACCTAGCTATAGCGTGTAACCAAACTAGGATGTTCACTTCTGAGTCGATTAACTAGTTAAAAAGGTTCCTAAAGAAATAGACAAACATACAGTTTATATTATTTATATGTCAACACAGGTCATTTCTTTGAATGAGACACAAGGAGGAAAATAAAATTAACCTTCATGTAAATGGAGAAGGGTCCGCCAGACACTTGTGTAAATGAGTTAGGATGTTATACCATTTAGTGATCTAGTTAGGTAGCTACCTGATTTACTTACAGCTTACAATTATCTAACTTTACACATACTAACTAGCTACTTAATTTCTAACCTAACACCACCACAAAGCAAATTTAAATTCTTAGCTCATTTACATCGACATTTTCAATGTAAGAAGACCCAACTTCAACTAACCAAAAAAAAAAAAAAAAGGGGGGGGGGGGGGGGGGGGGGAAC
>JAOYMR010000022.1:8539153-8560663 GCA_025802075.1 Tenebrosternarchus preto
CTTAGCCTTGTTTGCTGTTTTTGTCTCTACGCTGCTATCTGGCAACCCTGCTTAATAAAACCCTGTTTAAGCATGTTGCCTGCAGCGTCTGCCTCTGCTCCCTCCGCCCCGCTGTCACAGGTTTATACATTATCACTAATAAGTGGCCATGTAATGCATCCCTCAAAATTCCTGTTGATCCTGGCTAGCAAGCAACAATATTGGTAATTTGGGCCTTTCCTTCACACATGACTTCTACATCAAATGAACATCAGACTTTTGAGTTGCAAAACATCTCTCCATGTTTTCCATCAAGGTTTTGAATGCAAGTGCATTCAATTGCTCCTATAATTCTTGGAAAACCTGCTCTTCTGTGTAAAGTTAAAAAAAAAAAAAAAAAAAAAAAAAAAAAAAAAAAAAACACCACACACCACAGCTGATGTTTCTTCTGTTACACCCAAAAACTCCAGTATCAGGGATAGGGATTAGGCATGGATGTCCAGCTCCTGTACATCCTATGCCATGCCACAGACGAGAGCTGACAAAGCCCCTGCACCCCACATCCACTGAGCACGTAATGGTTCTCCATCCAGCCTCCCTGCACTCAGCTGCCAGGCTTGCTTCCGCTCATGAGGAGCCTTGCGGCTCCATCAATAGTCTTGGGAAGATGGTAGCCTGCAACCCAATAAGATGTACTAGAGCTTAGCATTAGTGGTTTTCCAAATGGGGCAGACCACAGACTATAGTGCCGACAACTTCACAGTGTTGTAGCCTTCTTGGACTTTCCACTTCGTTCTTGTGCATACTTGAATGCCCACTTTTCTTACCAAATGGTTGGTGGATTCCTTCAGCTTAGAACCAATCAAACCTTCTCCTGCTTGTATCCCATGCTGACAGATCAGTGGGAGATTTAGTTTGCTCTTTCTGAATAAACTGAGAAGCATCTTGGCAACCTCAATCACTTCCTAATGTGTGAGTTTGCTAAACTATCCATCTTATTTACTGCTGGGGAGGGGTTCTTATCTTCAGAAGCCACATGATTCCCTTGGTACAGTACAGCCTTGTAGCAAGATACTTTATGCTTGCCTGAAAGCTGGCACTGATTGATCCTGGCAAGGCCATCGGTGAGCTGCTTCCTGACTGTAATCCACATTTGTCTGTCTGAGAGCTCTGCATGTAGACTCGACCCATGTTATGGATGTTTCAGTTTAGTGGTAATGCATTTATGGAATCACTGTCTCTAGAAGACTACTACTACTACTGCTGCTGCTGCTAGTAATTTTAATATACCCATATATAGTTACATATTATTATTTCCCTGAACGAATACTAAATAGATTACAAACAAATGTAACTGTAGTGTTTTGACAATAAAAATGACTTCAACCAAAAAAAGGTTATCAACCCTATTAACCCAATATCTTATTGAATCAAATTTATGGTCTTTAATAAAATCACACTTTAAAATAAACACCAAACGTAAAAAATGTATATGCACTCAGTATACTTTTCACACAGCTAAATTGGGTTCCTCAATTTCACTACCTTATTAGGCTACTTTCCACTTGAAACAAAAGAAAACCCTCTTGCAGGCCTGAGTGCTGCTAGGGGAAATCGTGAACAACAAAATAGAAAAAAACTTTCAAAGACCAAGTCAAAAGAAAATATAAACAATAATTCAGGTACCTGTAGGTATATTCAGGTACCTGTAGGTATATTCAGGTACCTGTAGGTATATTCAGGTACCTGTAGGTATATTCAGGTACCTGTCCTATGTTCTCTATCCTACCACAGTTTCCCCAACCTCACCAGTACTGCATGCAAAATGGGGCAGTTTCCAGCCAACTTCAGCAAATTTATCCTTGCGACCAGACTCCTAGTTCCATGAAACTCATGTTTTCTGAGACTTGTGCTAGTTTCATTCATATGCAACATTCATCCAACACTAGCATTACACTATCTGGCCAACTGGGAAGTTGCTCTTAATTACATCTTTGCACTCACGTCACTCAAAGCCATAGCCTACCAGATAACCTAGCCATGTTACACAGATCGTTTAGAGCAATGAGAAAACTCTTTTCTCTGAAGGGGAAAAACTATAATGTCTTACTAAACAGACTGATACAGTTAAGCATTCTAACAACATACCTTGAGCTAAGAGACTCTTAAAAAACTTGTTCTTTTTTTTTCCTGCCCTGCGTGATTCATGCTTATCACCCATGATTGGATTCACGCAGGATTGGCTACTCACAGATAAACCCAGGATACACATTTTAATCCCATAGTAATTTACATTCATTTATTGGATTTAATCTTTAAACCTAATCTTTATAGGTTTGTTTTACTAATAACCAAGTACATAACACAGAGTTACAGAGTTGAACATAGGGCTTGAATACCTATTTGTCTTAAGTAGTAGTGAAACTGATGGAGTA
This sequence comes from Tenebrosternarchus preto, assembly GCA_025802075.1. Classification (NCBI taxonomy): domain Eukaryota; kingdom Metazoa; phylum Chordata; class Actinopteri; order Gymnotiformes; family Apteronotidae; genus Tenebrosternarchus; species Tenebrosternarchus preto. The sequence continues at coordinate 8,541,568 of JAOYMR010000022.1, forward strand.
TTCAGTCATGTTGGAATTAATGAGCTGCTCATTCAACAACTACTTTCATGAATGGGTGGACAAAATTAAAGGATTTTCAAGAATTCAGCTGTGAATCTCTGTACTGGGTGATTTATTTAGCTGACATTCTGAAATTACTCTTCAGTTGAAGGTGCTTCGAAATATTTTTGGGATCTTTTGGGAGGTAAATGCTATATGAAAATGTACTGATTACAAATGGTTTTGAAGCTGTTATTTAAACACAAGTTTTTTAATAGTTAAAATAATAATTTACCCTTTTTTATGTGACCAATGATGCATCATCACACAATGGGAGTAAACAGCAGTAACAAAATGGTGAAGCACACAGATTACCAGAGAGGATTTGTGCTGTTGCTATGGTTGTTTGTTCTTACAAATGTCTAGCTGTGAGATAAATGTTCTTTTGATACTTTGTACTTTCTGAACTCACAGTTCAAAAGTCGAAAAGTCAAAAAGTTTAGAGATGTTTTTGGACTTTTGCTTTCTGCCCACTGTATACCTCCATCTACCTGTTGTGCCAAAAAAGTTTGAGATGAAAACAGACAAGGGATTTATACACACCTGCATGGTATCTGGCTGAGGGTGGAGCTGTTTGCAGCTAGATGTGTATGAGCACAGCAGTTGTCTGGATGTGCAGGTCTACTGTCATGGTGGGCATGACTGTATCCACCTTGCTCATATCGGACCACCTCCAATGGTTCACTAAGATCAACCAATGATGATGGAAGTTGGGTTAAACGAGTCACCCTAGGAAAAATGAGATGGAGGAAACAGTAGATGGAGATAAAATACAGATTTCGTTTTAGAGTCAATTGACATTTTAAATGGCATTTTAAAATTTAAACACCATGCATTAGTGGATACTACTCCATATACCCCTATAAGTGCAAGTACAGGCATGCAACTACGGATATGTTCATGTGTGTTACCTGTTCCTGATGTTCTTCAGTAGATGGTGTGTACCCTCTCCCAGGTATAGTCGCGTCTGGGTGCTCTTCTGCCTAACTTGTCCATACAAGCCCGACTCCAGACCACCATGACGAAACACATCACTATTTACCTGTCTGAACTCCTGTAAAGACAGTGCTCCTACATCATGCACCCCCACCCCCCCCACACACACACAAACACACACGTTTCTAAAGCTTTACCTGCACTTACTGAGTGGGTTGTCCACTTTTTCTCCTTTCCAAAGTTAAAATACATACAAATGTGCCAAAGTATGTATTTCCATTGACATGCTGCATATTCTAATTCATTTAAAATATCAATACACTCATATAAACAATGATAACTTTAACTCAACAAAAAGTAACCGAACAATCTCCTCTTTGTCTTCTTGAACCAAACTACCTTGTCCACACGGGGGGTGGGGGGCATAACATATATGAGAAGGTTTTTGGACCCAGCATCCCTTTGCAATAATGAGATTTTAAAAAGTGATGAAAGTGTCTATCTGGAAATCCATTAAAAATGTTAGTTGTTACATTGCTTCAGACAACCATCACAAACTGCATGTGAGCACGCACGCACACACACACACACGAACACACACGCGATCATGCACAAACGTGCACGAACACAAACACATTATATACATTGACTCTTTACTTACCAGCTGGGCTACTTTCCAGGCTTATATGAATTTCACGCAAGTTGTATGAGCTCAGCCAGGACCCATCATGTGAGAGGGACAGACTCAATATCTGTAACACAGCAAAAGTTAGACCTCTCGTCACAGGTTCCATCTTTCTCCTCTCTTGCATCTCACATAATGGGTTCTGACACCAGCCATTTCAACATTTCATGCCCACAAATTCCACCCGAACTACAGCAAGAGGCAACGCCACATGTGGGAGGCTGACCTCCTCTTTCTGCAGCAGGCCATCCTGGTTGAGATCTAGCAGGCGGAAAAGCTCCTCCTGGGTCAGCTGCTCATTCTGGCTGCCAGGATATGTTGATAGTGGGCTGGGTGTCAGGCCCTTCAGCTGGGCTAGTTGCATTACCAAGCCACACTCTTCCGGGCTGAGAAATCCTGGAACCTCTGTGCCACCGGATGACAAAAAAGATGTTAGTTAAAATAGTTCGGTTAAACTGATCTGGTCCAGAATCCATTCAAAACAGAATGTTGAACCCCACCCCTCCCCCCCCCAATCACTTTGGCTAGAATGATCTTAAAAAGGCAGAACTTGATTTATAGTTAAAGGCTCATGCAAGTTAAACAACAGAACTGAAACTTGATGAAGCTCCCCTATTCATTTTTAAATCTCTAAAACAAATAATTATTCAGCTGCTATACAGTCTGACCCAGCACAATTCTGTTTAGTAATGGTAATTTTGTCAGAAGGAACATCAGTCCCTAAAAGGACACAGAGATCAGGATGAGACTAAAGGATAGCCTGAAGTGTTAATCTATAGGTACTCTCAGCCTCAGTGTCCCATCCAAATGGGTGTTAATGTAATCAGTTCTCAAATGCTGAGAGATTATGCTCAAGAATGAAAATACAGAACACAGGTTCTAGATTATTTTAAATAAAATTAAAATTCAAAGTCCTCAATGCTCCCACTTAAATAGTAACTCAGTGTGTACTATAAGTGTCCTCACTTAAATAGTACACCACAAAGGATTGATACATGTTATTAGTCTTATCTGATTTATTCTAATCCTAAACAAGGACACCACAGATAAAAGTGTGAACCATTATCTGATTCTGGACATCGCCCCGCCCCACCCCCAACCATTTGCTCTACTACCTTGTTCATTTGGAGTGTTAATGACACTGTCATTAATGGTTTCTAATGTGCACCTTTGTCTTTCTAGAATGGGGAGCAGGGAGTGTCAAATGACTCATACAAAATTCACTCATACAGTTTCACTGTTTCCACCATCATTGTCATATTCCAATGCAGACAATTTGTGCAGCATGATGCACACAGGCACTTTAACAGAAGTCTTATGCCTGATTGGTATCAATGTACAGGGGCTGATATGGTTCCTCTCTCTTTCCTAATCAAATATAATTACAAGACAGAGAAAGAGAGAATTATAGATTCCTGTGCAGTGAGAGAAAAGGAAGACTATTTTCAGGGCAAAAACAGTACAATACCCTTGGTGAATAGCAACTCATCAATGTCTCACATGCAGCCAAACACGCACACAGACCCTATCCCACCATATCCTCAATCCCACATCTCTGACTCTACCCCCTATTTCACAGGATTTGGATTTTAACTTGTCTTCTAAATGTCATTCTAAACGTTAAGCTATGAACATGAAGACTAGGAGAATGTACACAACAAATACAGAAAGCTTGTGTGAAGTCAGAACTGCCATTATAGTGTGTGTGCTTTTTGTGTGCTTCTCCAACCATTTTGAGTCTGCCACCACACACTTGTTTGAACTAAAAAGTCCCAAAGAACAAAGAAAAATAAAGAAAATGGGGAAAACAATGGAAGTGTGTGGTGAAGAAGAGTGCACCATTCTTTGTCTCTGCACGAAAGACACAGGCTCACAAAAACACACGCCCCAATTTTCAAACACAAGGCCCGCCTCATCTAAGGGGCCTCCACCAGTCCTGTATAAATACACCTATCACCACCCTGCCCTGACATTATACCACTGCTCACAAAAACCCACTTGGCTAATGCTCTCATCAGGACTATGACTCTGTGTATACCTACTTTGCTGCTGCTCCTGCTTTCTCTGAGAACATGGGCCATGCCTGACGGGCATTGGGAGATCTGGGGCTCCTCTCGATGTATGCCCATCCCATCCACCATGGCCCTGTGTCAGGGGCTAGGCTACAACATCATGCGAATGCCAAACCTGCTGGGCCATGAGTCGCCTGGTGAAGCGATCCAGCAGAGCGCTAGCTGGCTGCCCCTCCTTGCCCGCGAGTGCCATCCATTCGCCCGCATATTCCTCTGTTCACTCTTTGCTCCTGTGTGCCTTGAGAGGTAAGTGAAACCATTGGTCTGGTCCAGGTGTTTTTGAGAGATGTGCAGTGTTCTGATTTTTTTTGTGTGTGTGACTTAGAATGTATTTAATTATTGGAATGTATGGGTCTTTCAGGTTACATGGTTAAGAGTAAAGATGTCTATAGATACAAGAAGGATCACCTTACAATACAAACAGAATGATGGAGATGATTCTGTGACACAGAAAGAGAAGAATGAACTATGCTGGGGGCTTTTTAACCTAGTGCTATTTCCTTATTGGGTTTACAGACAATATCTGCATGTTCACTGCAATTCTGTATGCATGTGATTTTCACATCTAATTTCAATATGGATATTAATAAACTTGACCTATATTATCTGCTCTAAATTTAACTACACCGGAAAATTACTTGAAACTATACAACAGGCAGTGGCCTTAGAATGAGTGAATAACAGACATTGACCTAATTACATCCTCAACTAATCATTCTTGCAGAAAAGCCCTAGTATCACAAAGAAATGTTCTTAAAAATGTCTGACCTATTATGTTTCTCAAATATTGGACTGAATTGATGGGCCTTCAATAGCAAAACTCTGGTAACTTACCTCTCTCCTCTTTGTATCCTCCTTTCTCTTTGTTTTCTACTTTCCTATCATTTTATTTTCTTTAGGATAATTTCTCCATGTCGAAGTTTATGTGAGTCTGTGCAGAAACGCTGTGCTCCCATTATGAACTGCTATGGGTACTCGTGGCCCAAAATTTTTCACTGTGACCAGTTTCCCAAGGACCATATGATGTGCATCTCCCCAGTGACACACTTGCCGAACAGCACTAGCACCAAACACAGTGGTAAGATGGCAACATCTCTCAGTACACACAAACAATGCTCTTGGGAGAACACCAAAAGCCACAGACAGAAACAGAATATGGCAGAAAGCCAGAAACACTACTTGATAATTGGCTTTCTAACCGACGTGTTTTGTTTTTTTCAGCAGTGCCACAAGCTAGCTGTACAGATTGCGAGTTAGAGGAGACCACCTCAGTCAAAATATTGCTAGACCTGTTCTGTAAAAGTGACTTTGGTGAGTTTTGGTGCAGAGCTCTCCCTCTCTTAGATGTTAATAAATATGGTTTCTGCCAGTATTACTGGTATTCTCTACCATGTCTGTGTATGTTGTCCTCACATAGCATCATCTCCTCAGTCTTACACATTATTCTTGCTCTCCCCCTTTTTCAGCTGTGAAAGTACGTTTAACACAGTCAAACTCCAGCAGCCAGGTAATAGCTAAATTCTCCCTAGGTTCTCGACTGGAGGTCCTTAAGCATGGCCCCCTGTTGGGAGGGGAAATGAGGGGCAGGCTAGCCCTGTGGCTAGAGCGAGATGCCACCTGTGTGGGCAACCTCAACCGACATCATCCCCAAGGAGCCACCTTTCTTCTGACGGGCATTGTGACGGGTGAAAGGCTACTGGTTAACAAAGCATTCAGCTGGAGTAGACACCCACGGCAACTCAACCAGGCTGCCCGTAAATGGAAACATCACCGGTGTAGAGGGTAGTGTGTGTGGAAGAGAGGGTTAGGACACTGGAAACATCACCAGTGTAGAGGGTAGAGTGTGTGGAAGAGAGGGTTAGGACGTTGGAGGGTTAGGACATTGGAAACATCACCAGTATAGAGGGTAGAGTGTGTGGAAGAGAGGGTTAGGACGTTGGAAACATCACCAGTGTAGAGGGCAGAGTGTGTGGAAGAGAGGGTTAGAACATTGGAAGGTGAGAAAGAGAACCAATAACTCTCTTTAAACTCTCTTTGCCATAGTAAAACAAAAAAGATTTAAAACTGGGCCACACAATGTTTATACATATGTAAATAATGAAAATATCAGTTTTATATTTGTAATATTCAAATTATAATAAATGTTTTAAAATAGCATATGTTTAGGCTTTTTTTAAATAAGTTTTATATTGTCTGTTACAAATTCCCTATCACAGACTGCATACAACTTTCTGGGTAAACAGAAACCGGACAAATTTATTATAGCTCACCAAATAATAGTGGCTTCAAGCTGAGGGTCCGCAAACTGTGGGATCGCTCAGGAGAGAGGGACACTGTCTGCGTGTGGCCAACCTGAGCAGAAAACAGACAATACGTTAATCCTTTAAACATAAACCCCTTTACCCATTCAGACGTTAGTTTAGACAGTGGCGTGTAAAAAATGTACTCATCCGTACCCGTATTCCCTCCAAACGTGGGAGACGAAAAGAATGATATGAAGAAGACATGCTCAGATCGCGAGAGGTCGCCTGGCGTTCGAGATGTGGTGAGGGAGGCATACTAGCGCTTCTGTCCAAGACAGGAACCTCCCGAGATCCGGTGTTATAATGAACATACAGCAGTAGAGCTATTATATTTATTATGTAAAGATGAAAGAAGACCATAACTACCACAAAGTATGCACGTGAGCACACATTGCTTCTTTGGAGCCTAAGACAATCCCGTGCAGGCAGACGTTGGGATGTTTGAAAAGGGGGTGGCGATGATGAATCTGAGCAACTTTCGGTGCTCTGTAAATTCTGGTATTCCACCATCTCGTACTAAGATTCTGAAATGCCCCTGTATTACTGCCTATCCTCTCATTTTGTTGCACTGTCGCTGGTATTATTTTTTACTAACGGCATCGCCAGAGTCAGCTAACTAACTAGCTAGCTAAGGTTACTACTAGATGGCTAGCTAGTTAACTCACAACTGGGTAGCAATACATTTCATCACGCGCACCACCTTTTGGACATAGTTTTTTCGAAATCTAATTTAACCGGATTACCTAGGTACTAGCTACAATGCTATTCACTTTACTGGGTGCAAACTAGTCCGAGTTCTTTTAGAATCCAGTGTCAGGTCAAGTCGCAGTGAACCTAGCTAGCGTTAATGCCTAGTTAGCTAGACTATCCTATCTATCCTATCTACTGGGATTACCCTGGTGTCAACGTCATTTACAGTCTTTACATATACTAAATGATACAGATGTTAAATTTTCATTAAAGTATTTCCACAATTATAAGCTATTCAAGAAATGAAGTAATGCAATAAATAATCACAATATTCACGGAGATAGAGCAGCAGCCTGTCAAAAACCCTTCGGATTGTGAAGTCAACGACAACGGTTAGCTAACATTTCAAAATGGCACCTGAACTACCTAAGCAATGTGTTTTCAAATTAAAAAGCCCCACTTTGGGCATCAAGACGGTCTATAATCGATTTAGTTTCGCTTAAACATGACATTCTTATTTACAGTTCAGTGAAATATTTTAACGTTTTTATAGAAGCAACATACTATCCAATATACAGTTTTTTGGGTAAACGTCATACCGTACGTAAAATAAACTCAACGATTGATTCCCGTGTTTTCTAATACCTTAATTAAAAATCATAGTTGTCCATATCGTCCACAAATTCACCCGAAAAGTATTTTTTATCTAAAACCTAGATTATCTGAAAATGGTTTCTTATGAAATTCATAATACCTTCCCTCAAAAAAGCGTACAGCAAAAGTTGTAGACATATCCTAATTGGATGAAATATAATCTTGTCGATGATGATTTTCATTATTTCTTTGCAAACCACTTATACCAGTAATCCTAAACTAAACAATAAAATGTACTTTGACAAACTCATCGTTTGAAATTAAACGTAGAAGCGTCCATAGCGCTGGTAGGCTACCTTTCGGTCAGGGTCCTCCCACCTCAGGCTCTCTGAGAGGAGGTACCCAAGACGTTAGAGTTTGCATTCTGAGGAAACGTGAAGTCAATCACGCCGAAGTCATGTAAGTTTAAATGGTGAAGTTAGGTTACAAACCTTTTCTCAATGTTTCATAATGTTGAGCCAGCGCTATTATAGAAGAGTGTCTGGGTTGCTAGGCTAATTATATCTTACTAGTAGTTGTTCTTTGGTAGAAGGTAACACGTTCTTAATCATAAATGAATCAGCTTAGCTAGCTACCTCGATAGGTACCGTTTGTTAAGAATTATGTGTTGTTTAACCGATCGCTGCATTTTATCAAAAGGGCTATAAAACATTGGAACTCATTCATAAATGACTCTGCAAGTCTGATAGTTGACTAGTATGGCTATCTACACCCACTTGGCTCACGTTAGCGGATAAGCTTATCAGGCTCGTGTGGTGGAGTTTTAATAGCTAATTAGCTAACGCTAGCTAGGTTAGCCAGCTTGCTAGCTAACTAACCTATGTGAAATAATATCGAAACGGCCATGATTATCATTTGGCAGCTATCTACATACTGATTAAAGTTTATTCTTTGCTGCTCTTACTGTCCCATGGTTTGTGAATTTTTACCCGAGACATGGCTAGCTAGCTAAAACTCCATTTTCAGGCAAAGTAGGTTATCTATCTATCTATCTATTTATTACATGTTATTACAATGCATAATTCATGGGAATTTGAGTGATATCAATATATTTTCATATTATTTCTCAAATTGATGCATACAAATCTGGCTTCGTTTGTGTATGTTACATTTCCGTGTACATAGCTACCTAGCTAGCTGGTTAACGATCGATAGCTCCACGTGAACGATGCGAACGTAGTACGCGTGCGGCCAGCAAGTATGCTGCAAAAAAAACGTACGTACACGAGTACGTACGTTTTATGATGGGCTAAGTTAGCTTAAAATGTTCTGTAGAATATTTATTTCTTGTTTGTGTCGAACTAATTTGATTATTTTTAACAAGTTATATTATCTTAATGGGATTGTTAACACATGCCACATAAACGTATCTTTTTCAGTATGTGAAAAAAGGACTGCCCATTAAATATGAATTCCGTCAAGAAGTGGAAATCGTCTTTAATTATTACGAACCATTGCGCATCCTATTTAATGTCTAAGTTAATTTTATAGGGTTTTTTGTTCATACTATGATAAATCAGTAATAACACTACCATAGCATTTCTTTAAAGAATCGACCACAAAAACTACCTGGATCTCCATCTTTTTGTCCAGTCATTCTCTAAACACAATCACTGTTATATTCATATTTTTGTTAGTCCCACGCAGCCCAGCAGTTTTTATCGACCTGTAAAAACCTTAGCAGCACTGTTGTCTGATCGTCATATCTACCACTACCATGCCACTGTCATTAGTTGTTGATGATCTGCCACCTACATAATATTACTCGAGCAGTGGTCCTGCATTCAGAAACTAACCCGATGTGAATTGCGGAAACGGTGGCTAACAGGTGTTGTAAACATTTTGCATATGAGTAACAAATGTCACAGTGGATTTGCTGATCACTTTCTGAATAGCATAATTTGTGGGAATACACGTTTTATATTTTGTGATGGGTATATTGCAATTGGGTGACCTATTATCAAGACCGGTTGGCTGGGTATAAGGGTAATTAACTGGTTATGTTACTTAACTATCTAAATAGATAAACTTGTAAAATGTCTATTTAAAATCAGTAACACATGCTCTCTCTTTCTTTTGCTTATAAGTCAGTTTACCATAATCTTGATGTCTTTTTTTCTTATTAATAATGCACATTTAGAGAGCACCAATTTTAGGTGCAGATATGTGATCCTGAAAAGAATATAGCTATTTTTCATAAAATCAGTCACAAATATTTCTCTTTTGCGGTCCATTTTTTCAGTCGTCTTATTATTATTCAGCTACTACTGAAACAAACTGATGCCACTCAGTGGTCATCTTGAGGTATCTTAGTAACCTCCTTCACTACATCACCAGAAGTTAAACAAAATGTGCACTGAATTAAATTTTAAAAAAATGTGAAAGGAGAAAGGTAAAATAATGCAACAGTATGTCATTTTTATCTTGCAAATATAATGTAGAAGAGTACATAGAATGGAAAGAATTCTTTAGTAAAGAATAAGGGTGTATCTGACCGTTTTATTGCTTTTGTTTTGTGAAACAGTGATTAGCTGATATTGTCATATGAGGAAATCTTATGTGGTCTATGGGATCAAATGTGGCACTAAGATCTAAAAGTGTAGGAAAAGAGATATTGATCACTGATATTATTCTCTGATGAGAACGATTTTGAATATAATGTTATGGGTTTGATATTAAAACTCCAGTTGCTAATTACAAACAATAATTTTCATTTGTACTCCTATTAAGCCTGTTTAACTTAGGCCTGTTAGTGTATTATTACAGCCAGAAGAAAAATGCTAATAAACAGAGATGGGTAGTTTTCTTTTGTAAAATGTGTTTTGAATCACCTTCACACCATTGGATCAGTGATGGCAAAGGAGGGAAATTGTGACAGTTGTTTTGAAAAAGTGGCATCTGACAGCTACTGTAGGTTCTACTCTACACTTTGAGAGGCAGGGGCATTCAGGTGGGTGCAATCTGCAACCTTACCACTAGATGCCACTAAATCTTACACATTCCCTCAAATGTGTTGTTCTGTGTATATTTACATAGCCCCCAAAGTTCACTATGGAGAAACCTTTTTAAAGACATTTGTACCCATGGTTTAATAATTCATAATATGTTTATGAACTACTAACACATGCAATCCGGTTCCCTAATTTTAACAATACATATATCCACTGTTTTGAAAATTGACCTAAATCTGTCCCTTCAAATTTGAAAACTTTCCCCATGTGTTTATAAACCACATGCTTACCACAAGCAATGCCCCAGCTGGGGTTACATTTATAGTGAAATTACTGGCTGTCTTCAGTTTTTAGATAGAATGGAGAATGTTCTAAAACATAAGATGGCAACTGGTAGCAAAATGACCATATTGTTCAAAATGTGAAAACAAACATGTAGGCTAATAATAATAATAAATTAAATAACCAGTCTGTGCACTATGCATTAGCTTGATTACCATGCTCTTCCAATTACATATGTTATAGTGCTTTATCAAAGCTTTAATTCTTAAGTGCTATTATTAAATTGTAAAGCAAATAAAATTTAGGTAAAATGATTTCACCAGATCATTTTCAATAAGACATCTATATTAAAATAACAGCTGTTATCTTGCATGTCTCATACCAATAATTTTGTTATTGGCAGACAGTGACAGGGGATAATTGATATAGTTGGTTAATTCAGAAAGTAGTTTCTTCTTGAATTTTAATTATTATTATACAAGTAGACTGTTTTCCATGTTTCCTAATTATAAATATATCTCACAATGCATCATTACCGATTGCTTACATAGCCCTAAGCTCTTAAATAAAAGATGCTAAACTAAGCTTATTTTATGCAATTAGTTTTTTTAAGGAAATTGACTGATGCACAAAAATACCACTTTTACCCCAAGGCTGACTCCAGACAAACTGCTTGTAAGTTTGATTGTTGTGTATTTTATGTGGGGTGTGTGACGTATCTTAATCAAATCTACTTTAATGTAGCACAAACAGCCATAATTCCTTGTAGAATGCTGTGTTATTGATCTGTAATGGATAGCTTATATTTACGAAAATAACTGAAGTAAGAATATATATAATAAGCAATCATTGAAAATACAGCGGTTTTGTTACTTCTGCCCAACAAAGAAAAAACAGTGAACACTAGGGCTGCAGCTATCGATTATTTTAGTAATCGAGTACTCTACTGAAAAATCTATTCGATTAATTGAGTTACAGCCGCAACACACTTTGGGATAAGCCTGATGAATCCTCAGAGAGCTTTGAACAACCAAGTTAAGGGTGTGCCCTGCACAACACACTGATGCCCATCCATGCCTGTCATGTTGCCACAACATTAGCTCCATTGTCGTGGATGACAGCTTTGATTTTCTTTGCTGTAATGTCAGTTTTGGTCATCACCTCCTCAATCCATTGTGCAATATTTGCAGCTGTATGTCTCTCCTCAAGGGGCATCGCTGTAGGCAGTGGGACACCATTTTCCAGTTCTTCCCAAGATAGTGGCATGTCACCCCCATATAAGCTTCTATTGCGATGCTCGTCCAAATATCATTTGTGAATGTAATGCTCTCAGCCTCTTACAGGGCCTTCTTGATCTTGGCTTTGACGCCTTCATACTTTTTCTCCATTTATTTTGTGAAAATTCTTGATGGAAGCTCATGATTGGGATGGACAGTTGAAATCATTGTTTTAAAACAGGCATCCACCATGCTCAGTGGGTGCATGTCTGTGACTATTATGTTTAAAATGCTATTTGTTAGCTTAGCTGCTTGCTCGGGTCTACATAATGGTGCTATTTTTATAGATAAATTTGTCCAGACGAGACAGCGATGATGATGATTTACTAAAAAAGACCATAAATGATGATTAGTTCATTGACATCACTAAGACTAAATGATGACATACAGTAGGTTCATGGCCGTGCATTTATGAACCCTAAGACACCTACCGCATTGGGGCACATTAGGCACTAGCGGTAATTGATATTTTATCCATCAACCACTTCCCTGTTCCACCACACACAGCGTCTGAAATTCTCTTTTTTGTCTCACCTGCCAAATGTAGCCTACTTGTAGATGAAAAAATCAAGCATATTTTTTCCTGCCAAATTAACTTTAGCTCAGCTAACTTTAACATGTATTTATTGTTTATCTTCTTAACTCCACAGCGCTGTGTTTACTGATTACATAAAGCCTGTATTAAGTCGAGAACTTTTCTCCGTTGTAATAAACTAGCCACACATTCGACAGTACTCCTAATAATTAGCACTCCACAGGGCTGTCGTTATGTTATTAAGGTACATTAATGTTAATCTCATTGATTTGTTGTAAGTTAAATTTACCTTGTCTTGGTTCCACTGCTCCATTCCGGGTGTCTTTGGCCAAGATGGTGCAGCATTGAAGATGTGCTATTGTGGTAGGCAAGGACCATGTTGCACCGAATACATGTCGGTGCGTAAAATGCTCCCATACTTTTGACATTTTCAATCTTTTCCCATTGCCCTTTTCTTCTCGTACGTTGTCACTCTTTTCCCTTGCCGCTTCCATATTCCCACTTCTCAACTAAAAACCTCCACCGCCTCCTCCTTCTTCCTGTGCGTGGGTGACATAACCAAGTAACTCGAATTACACGAGTAATCGTTTCACCCCTAGTGGACACTAGTGAAAACCGTAAAAGCAGATCAAAGGAATAAAGTATTTCCTAATGTTTATAAAAACTGCACTTAGTTCTCATCACCCTTAATATACAAGAATGTAATACCCATTGGCTGAAGGTTATTAGAAATGCTGACATCTCAATTCTAAAGGGAAAAAAAAACCATAGCCTATGTGAATATCTGTGCGTAGATTTGTAAGAGAATAAGGACTATTAAATCATAGTTCCTCCTTCAAAAAAATCTCTACTGATGCAAGAATATTTTTATATTATCTTTTAGCTTTTTAAAACAAATTTCTAAAGTAAGAATTGCACTTGAAAGCCTTTAGATGTTTTGCATCAAGGGTTCACTATTTAAAATGAACTAAATCTGAATTTTTATTAACACATTTTTTTGGTTTGGCTTTTCACTTTTTTTTTATTCCTTGAGGTTATATTGAAATATATTTAACCTCTGATCTAATAGGGCTTACTGAACATGATGATTTATAGGGCTGCAACAATTAACATTGTTTTAGAGAGCTTTTTTTGTACAAATGAATGAAATTTGTGTATTCATTACATTATTAATTGTGTATACAAAAGCAGTATTACAAAAATATCACAGACACAGAATGCCATAATCCCATTTCTCTCTGTTAGTATACATAAAACCAATTTCAAGCTTGCTGTGCAACTCCTTAAATGCTATTTAGAATGTGGTACTGGCCATTTTTGTACACATTAGGCTTCTTATTGGTGATGTATCTTTGGTGAACCCTATCTATTCAGCAGAGAATTTAATTCACTAAGGTATAAAACCAACTATCGATTGCAGAGAATAAACAAGTTACCTCGTTCGGTTTACTTAATTTGTCTGCACAAGACATTTTTCTAGGACACCTTTCAAACTTTTAATCAATTAACTTGCTTATTTTGTTCTAACTGACTTTTTGCAAGGTGGGGCTGGCTTGTCCTTTCTTACTCTTACATGAAAGCTGCAGACTATTAATACAAAAATAATGCATTTTGTCTAACTGGTTCATATAGGCCAATTAAAGCAGGTAATTGACAGTATGCCCTTCTGCTTGGAGTCTCACCAATTGAACATCACTCACTGCTGTGGTATATCACTATATATCACCACACAGACACTTTAAAACTGCAGTGATGATCAAGCTAAAACTAGTTCCTGTTGTGGACTGTGTCTGATGTATAAAGTAGCTAATTACAGGGAAACAGACTGATTTTACGCTTCCTGTAGATATCAGGAATCTATTTATAATCACACTAATAATGGATAGACTTTACTCATTTTGTTTATTGTTTTAGTATTGTTATTGTACTGGTAAGAAAATTATAGCTCAGCCTGGAAGACACACTCTTTGCAGTTTTCTGGGTCTCCACTGTAGACCTGTGCACCCTCTTGACTGTGGAAGGGCCTGTGCACTCACCAGCCCAGGCACCTGGACGCATGGGAAGCATGTAGTATGGTTAACCAGAGATTTGAGCTCCCTGACGACCTGCTGTTTACCAAGTTTGGCCATCTGGTCCGCCAGCAAATCACCCAAGTCAGGGCCACTTGCTGTGCTGCCCTCATGTGGTTGTGCCTTCTGTGACAGTGGCTTGTTGGTTCTGGCTGGTTGTTCGGTGCACTGTGACAAGTACCCTCTGTTTCATTTGCTGATTAATTCTCCATTTGCGTCTGGATAAGTAGGAGGCGATTGGTCCATTGCAGATAGCAGAAGAGCCTAGTCAATCCTTACTTAGTATCAAGCCAGATGAGGGGAACAACCATTAGCTCTGTAAAAGTAAGGAGAGACCATTAGTTCTGTATGGGACTAAATATGGAACTGTACACCTGATTAATCCATTCTAAGTTTAGTTTTGTTATTTTTCTGGATCATTATTAAAGAACCATGTGCACACAAATGATTTTGGCTGTGCTGGATAAATGTATTTGGCTTTGGTGCTTTTTTTGCTCCACTTTACTTACATCTTGTACCCATGTTCTTTTCTTTTGCAGCTCTGGAGAGTAGTAATGGTTTTTGTTGATGGCTGCTTTGTAGAAGACCAGTTTTTGGCTTCATACTTGTTTTAGAATTCTTGCACTGAATAGACCACAAACTTTGCATTAAGGGACCTCAGAGTGGCAGTAGGGTTTGGGTTGGATCAGTGGGCTCTCTCCGTTTGTAGATTCAGTTAGGCATCAGTTGAAGAATGATTTGAATTGGCTCTTTTACAAGCGTCTTCATGTTCTTTTCTTCACCCCCAGTCAGTTAGTAAATTCTCAGGCAGTTGTACCTTGACCTGTTCTGCAGGGCTTCATATCAGGCTGTCAGGTCCAGCTCCCACTGCAGCAGGTACCGGATTGTTCTCATATCTCCTTCCCTTGTCCTCTATGGCTGTGATGTGACCTCCTGCCTTCATTATTCTTTTCTTGAGGTTTGCCATTTCAACAGTTGCATTGATGATTCCAGCTGTGTCAGCAATGGCTTATTCTGCTTGTTGTCCATCTTGATTTTCTGTTCTTAGTTTCTTCAGCTCTAATATGAATAGTTTTGGGGTCTGGGTCACATATGCTAACACTAACCACATTGTTTATTGGAGTGTGAACTTGTTTCTGTTCATTTCTTCTGTCTGTTTGACCTCTGCCAGATGTTGCCATTTTGTATTTTGTTAGGAGATAATTTATTTAATGGTTTTCAGACTTTCTTTCAATATAGTGTCAATGGAAATTCCAAAGCATCAATGTTTTTTTGTGATGTTGCTTAGCCAAATATGTTGTAACTTGCCTAGATAAATAGCTTATAAATTATTGGGTTACCTAAGATTTTTACATAGTACCCCAACTCAACAGTAAGTTACTTAAATCTCAAAGACTCCTAATTCTGAGTAGGTTTGGACAAATAACTTAAACCTGAGACAATGCTAGGCAAAGTACTGCTAGCATATTCTAGATCATTTCAATGAATCATGCAAGCAAGCTGGGGTGAAAAAATCTCTAAGGATTAGCCTAATATTGTGACAGTTGTGGGCCATGTCTGGCCACATTTTCAGCAGTTTTTCTTGTTTTATTTACAATATAGCCAGCCTTAAAACATATTCTTTCAGATGATACTTAGATGACATCTCACTATTTTGCTGCCAGTCTTTGGTAGAGGTCTGTAGTATCTTTCCACTGTATTTATAAGACAGACTCGCACTGGATCATGTCTTTTCTTGCACTCATCTTTATCCTCTTTCTCTTGGTCATCAGTGAACAGTAGCATTGCTCTTTTCTGCTCTTGCAGCGCTTCATTGATGGTACAAGAGAAAAGCATTCGCCTTTATCATTGGGAGATTGTGAGTTTGATCTCCAGTAATGCTACAGCCATCCATGCATGGGAGCTTCATAGAAGAAAATTGCTTTCATGGAGGGGTAGCTGTCATTTACTTTAAACCAGTAACTTTGACCATCAAAACAGGATGGATAGTGTTATACACAATGTATAACTCCACTCCCTGATCTGTGATGTGGTGGTTGGATACATATGCCTCTAAGGAAGCATGTATGACAGGAGAGATGTCTGAGGGGTGATAATTAGCTAAATTGAGGAGAAAAAGTTGCAAAAAACTCCTCCTCCATCTTGGGTGTAAACAAAATCCTCTGTCTTATATTAAAGAGGGGTGAGTGTGCTTTAACAGCTTGCAACCTTTGTGTGTTGACTAGAGCCCTCAAGACTATCACCCTCCTATGTATTTCCATGGGTCAATGGGAGTAATTAATGTTCATTTGTCAGTCTCCTTTGTCACAACATGATCTGACAAAATGCCAAGGAATATATTGTATTTCACCATGTGGGCACAATCTTGATTAATCTTATGCCCCATCATATTTCACTGTTTGTTTCGTATTTCTTTGCTTACCCTAATTTTCTAAGCTCTGCTAATGCTTTAGCACTTGTCCTGTAAAGTGTTTAACACCCACTACCTAAAATATTCATTCTTCTTTAATACTGTTAATTTTGTTGCATCAGAGTACAAGTGTAGTATGTACAGGTTAGCATACTCCTTCAGTATTGCAATGTGAGATGCGAGATGGGATTTTCTCAGTCTGTGCAGAAAGTGGAGGCATTGCTGGGTCTTCTTTGTAATGGAGCTGGTATTGAGCGACCAGGTGAGATCCCCTTCCAGGTAAACCCCAAGGAATTTGGTGTTCTTGACTATCTCCACAGGGGATCAATCGATGTTCAGTGGAGATTGGCCATGCTTCATTCTCTTTGGTCATGTCGATGTTCAGAGACAGGTTGTTGGTTCTACACCATTCTGTTAGACTTTTCACCTCTTCTCTGTAAGCTGACTCGTCCTTCTTGCTGATGAGGCCTACCACGGTCGTGTTATCGGCGAACTTGATGATGTGATTTTAATTTTACATTGCTACACAGTCGTGAGTCAGCAGAGTAAACAGCAGTGGACAGAGCACACAGCCCTGACGGGCTCCAGTGCTCAGTGTGGTGGTGCTGACGTGTTCCTCCTGATCCCAGACTGTCTGAAATCAATCCAGTTGAAGAGGGACGTGTTGAGGCCCAGTAGATTCAGCTTTCCAAATAGTTGCTAAGGAATGATCGTGTTGTATGCTGAGCTGAAGGTGATGAATAACATTCTCACGCATGTGTCCTTATCGTCTAGATGGGTGAATGCTAGGTGCTAGGAGGGTGGTAGCGATGGTGGCGCTTGTGGAACGGTTGATATGCGAACTGCAGGGGGTCCAGAGAGGGGTGCAGCAGCTCTTTGTGGGTTGACTCTTTGTAGAGTTTTCTTCAAATCACATCAAATCAGATTTATTTATATAGTGCTTTTTACAACAGTCGTTGTCTCAAAGCAGCTGTACAAGTGTCCAAATCTAAATCCCCAGGGAGCAAGCCAAGGGCGACAGTGACGAAGAGCGTGAGGAAGAATCCTTGGGAGGAACCAAGACTCAGGGGGGGTAACCCATCCTCTTCTGATCAACACTGGTCACCACAACAACAGTATTAAAAAGAATATATAAAGAATTACAGACAACAATGAAATACAAGTAGAAATATACTCTTCTTTTATATAGACTTCTTGGTGTTCATTAATAACAATCCAGGGCTGTGGAGATGCAAGTGGCTGGGCCACAGCAGCAGGGTATAGCCTATGGGGTGATGAGTGGGGCCATGAACCCCTGGGTCTGTAGCCTTTATGTAAGGGAAAATATTAATTACCAAACGCTAAACAAAATAAGGTTTTCACCTAGACTTAAACATTGGAGTCCTGGACATTTTCTGGAAGATTATTCCATAATTGGGTGGCTTCCCTCTACTTTTACCTTATTAATTACTGGAGCTGATCTTAGTAAACATAGAGTTTCATAATGGGAAATAAGTTCTCGCAGATAATCAGGAGTGAGCCTGTGCAGGGCTTTATATGTTAATAAAAGGATTTTATTCTTTAAGAAATCCATAAAGACATTACTGTTTAAGTTTGCTGGAATCAGGTTCTGCACCTGACAGATTTTTTTTTAAGATTTACAGATAGCACTAAAAAGAAATCTAGGATTATTTTTGTTATTGTCAATCAGTGAGGCAAAGTATGTTAGGGTTAGGGTTAGAGTAAGGGTTAGGGTTAGCCTGAATGAGCTTTAGTGAGTGCCCTTCTGTACTCAGTAAGGCAATAACTCAATCTTTCCAGGCACTCAATGAATATTTCCAGCTTAGTTGATCGCCATTTCCACTCTAATTTATGTACTAGCCTACTTGTTTTAAGTTACGAGTTTGATTGTTGTACCACAGGGCGGGCTTTTTTAATCTGGCCTTTGAATGGCTACTATAGTATGAAAACAGTAGCTATTGCAAGTTTGGTAACACTCTGGAACACAGCATGAAGCAGTGTTAGCAGGAAGCAGCATCACATCATCTATAGTGAGAAGCAGCAACTGGTCGTTGGGAGGAGGGGTGTATATGTCTAACATAACATACCCATCCAAATGACTGTGCACCAGTGCACACCCATCCAAATGACTGTGCACCAGTGCAAAAAGCAAGGTCCATAAAGACATGGATGGCAGAGTCTGGTGTGGATGAA
>JAOYMR010000022.1:8571216-8582200 GCA_025802075.1 Tenebrosternarchus preto
TTAACAACTGGAAAGACTGGGAATATTATTCAGATGAATAACTTTCCAACTTTGACCGTTTTTCAGTGGTTAGAATTGAGTGTGACCCCCCCCCCCCCAAAAAAAAAAAAAAAATCCACAAACATTATTTTTAGTAGAATTTAATTTAGTATTGGGTTGTGTGCCTGACTAATTTGCTCATTTTGTGTTGCATGTAGATGATGAACAGCATGGGAGGAGAGGATGAATTACCAGATTTAGATGGCGCCGATGATGTAAGAATCAGCAGTTATTCGTGTTATTACAGCACACTTTCTCAATAAGTTTATTTAAAGTTTGATAATGGAGTCCTCTCTGGGCTAGCCTCCAGAGTAGCCAATAATACAAAATTTGATGATTTGTGGTTGCCCTTTCCTATAATGCATATATTTCTATCCATTTTTAGGAGTCTGCAGATAGTGATGATGAAAGTAAGTTTTTTAATCTGCAAATGTTTTGAAATGCTTCTACATATTGACATTAATTTACTAAGATATGTTTGTGTACCACTGAAGCAAAACCTTATAATTCTTTTTAAGGGAATTTGCTTAGTTTGGTGCATCATGATCAACCTTTTATTGCAGTTTTTGTTATTCAATCCATAAAAGTGCTTTTTTGCATTTTATTTAATTTTTTTCAGTAGTTTATTTTTGTTTCTTGGCTGTAACTTGAAATTAATGTTCAGACATCATTGTGTGTTACTGCAACTATAAAGCTTCAATTAAGAAGTGCTTATCCCATGTTCCATCTTCTGCCCCCACAGAAATGCCAGATCTAGAATAAAGCTGCTAAGGTATTGTGAACAGAAAAAGGAAGAGTGAAACTAGACACAAAGAAGAACTGTCATATCAACTGTACATGACCTCAAAGGGGAAGAGCTGAGTAAAATCAAATGAGTGGACAGTCCTATTTAACATCATTCTATCTACTTGGAGGTTTTTCTTCCAGTGCTGTCAGTCCAGCCTCCACTGAAGATTAATATGCATATTTTATAGAATTTCTGATTCCCACCACAAGTGTGCAGCCCTAGCTTCTGTTAATCTTGAACCTTTTATGTAATTTACACTTCATTCTGAAGTACACCTATTTTCAAAGCAGAAAAGCAATTGGACATTATGAAATGGTAAAAAAAAAAAAAAACAACAATGTATTTAGATGGTTACTTTTTAATTTCCCCACACAAATGTTTACATCCCAGAACTGTAGTCAAAATAGCATAGTTTGCAACCTGTGAATAAAAATGAGAATTAAATTTAAGAACATCAAGTACTAATTATTTCCAGCAATTTAACCCAGTTAGAGCACCTTGGATTACTGTATTAAACATGCATCCCTCCCCCACTTCCTGTTACCTTTACAGCCGAAAACATTACATTTCCATGTTTCATAAAATGAGGACTAGTGTTCAATATCTATTTAGTTGATGTGTTCAACTAAGCCTCTCCTCATCATTACTGTGGACTATTCCAGCAAAAGGTAAACTAGAATGTGTAGTGACCATTGGTGTTAATGCATCATATTTATGTAGGAGATCCATGATTGGAACGATTGGAAAGATCTTTTGTGACGGATTTACACATGTAAATTGTTACTTTCTTAAAACATGGGCCAAATACTATATTAGTCAAGTCAGTTAGTTTTGGGAATTGCTAATTGTCCTAGTTTTGTTTTATTTATTTAATTTTTAATGATACTTTTAAATTTGTTAAATCTGTCTAATAACCTGCTTCAGGCTCAACTTTAATTTGTATCAGTTAACCAGTTTACATGTTGCAATATGTGTCCAAGCAATTGGGTTTTGTAAAGTTGTACCTAATAAAGGCATAATGTTGAGACCTTTTAACTTCTTTTTTCCTTTTTAAAATGTTCTTATTATATATTATCCACATGCTGTACAAATAATTTTTCTATAAAATTATTTTTTTAGGTTTGTGCTAGCCCAGTTGGATCAGCTATATTTGATGACATAGCAGCAGGTCCCCCCTCCTATGTGCAATGATAGTGACGTCGGCAAAGTGCCCTTTAAATATTTACCCACCTCAAAATGCGTGAGAGCTCCCTCGTTATCCTGAAAGTGTATTCGGCAAGTGTATTTATATTTTAAAAAAGAATATAGTGCAATGGTTTCTGCGAATTTGTATGTATTTAACGACATTGCTTCTTACGGGGCATCCACCACCACAGTGAAGCTGGACGGACTTGGCACACATGGGTTCATCGCGTGGGGTCCTAGAGCCCTTCTTCCGTTTTGACCACTCCTATCAACGTCTATATTGCTTTCAGCAACAGATTTTTTTAAGTATGCTATTAATGGCAAGTTAGTTCACTTGGTCATTCACGGCTTTGGGTGTTTACGTACGTGAATTTGAATTACTTTTATGAAATGATTTTTTTTTAGCAACGTACACTTTACAGTTGTGTGTCTATAGCTTAATATATATACCATAATTAATTTTTGTTCTAGTATCTCATAAATAAACTATAGATGTTATTTATGCAATGTAGTTCACATTGACTTCTATAATTGCCAGTTCAATTGCTGCCATAATTTAAATTAAAACGCTTGAACCGCAGTGTATGAATACATGCATTTCACTACCCCTAAGTTTATTAAGATTTCGCATGCTAGTTTATAATACAGTTTTGATTAAGACGGCGCTAAGACCTTGGGCGCTTTGGACATCCTGTATAGTGTAACGCACCATTCACTTCCTCTTTCGGCTCGATCTCTTTCTCTCGTCTGTGATCATGGCTGTGCTCAAACATACCAGCCATGTTTGCTAATTTGAAACCTAATGGTTAGCGATACCTGTTTACTATTTACATTGCTTACACCGTCTTCATTCATACAAGTCGTCACCCCGAGGTCCAGAGGCACTGTTGCCTTTCTGATCTAAGGACAACAAGGTTGGGCATTTTTATTATCATTTATTGAGTGAAAACTTTTGAGTGTGTGTGGGTGATGCTGTCTCAAAATTTCTCCACCGTACCTCGGCAAAACAATGCGAGTTAATCAACAAAAGGAGTATCTGAAACGATCAGCATGGCACACTAATTTAATTGGGGATTTCTCAATCTTAAATTTTCCATACTTTGGATCAGTTGATAAACTTGGAATTGTATCATCTATATTTGAAATTTGGATTTACATTAAGGTTAGCTGTGTACATGTAGGTTTTAACTTCTTTAATTATTTAAATAACCTTGGAGTTGACGTCGTTATTTAATACACTTTCATCCATAAAATGTGTTGGTGTACGCATTCATAATCAAAATTAGTTCAGAACATAGGTCATTCAAATTCAAAATTTCAAATCAACTAGCTTGCTAGCTATATTTCCGAGTATCTGAAACATCATAGGCAGTGGTGTACAGGCCCAATTCGAATGACGTTATTAAAAACGGCATTAACACGTTAATCTACCGCCGAGACCCATCTAGCTAAATGAAGATTGTCATAATATGTAGATTTATATTAAGTGTGTTTACACTACAAGAGGCGAGTAGTGTCATTAGCAATCTATAGTTACCTTTTGCCTTTCGTTTTAGACGAAATGTTTAGCTATAAACACGAGTTACAGACGCAAATATAACAGCCAGCTTAGCTGCCAAGTCCGTTTTGTTTTCGTTCGTGTCTAGGATGTTTGGTTGCCATTGCTCATGCTAAGCTAGCTTGCTAACGCTTTAATCTTTTTTCTATGGAATAGCTTGGTTGACAGAATAAAATGAATGGATACTGACCGCTAGACATAGAAATGTAACAAATTAGTGGAATTATGCGGGGCAAAAGTGTGTTCGTTATGAATATTTTACACTACCGTATTAAAGAAGTTATCAATTAGCTAGCAAACCAAAAAAACATTAAATAGCATTACCGAACACGACTAGCTAGCTCACTCAACAACATTACGATAAGAGTAGTGTAGCACAGCGAGGGTGGTCAAAGGCTAGGGTTAGCGCACAGCTAGGGGTAGGGTGTAGGGTGTAGGGTTAGCTCACAGCTAGGGTGCAGGGTGTAGCTCACTCAACAACATTGCGATATGAGTAGTGTAGCACAGTTAGTGTGGTCAAAGGCTAGGGTTAGCGCACAGCTAGGGTGTAGGGTGTAGCTCACAGCCTGTAGGTTGTTGCGGAGGGAGGTAGCTAGCTAGTTCATTCAGAGCGCATGGTCACGTGTAGCGGTTAGCCTCTGTATTAGCCACTTTCACATTATTTGGGTATTAATTAAGATATTTATTAACCATATTCTTTAGAATATATGAAATGAATACTTGATTGTGCTACAGGTGTGAAGTGGTGGCATTGTGTCATCTTAAGTTCTAATTAGCATTCAGTTTGTTTACGATTAGCCAAATTGCTAAAAAGAAATGTAGCTTTAGGATTTCTCGTTACTCGTTTTTTAATTTACGTATCCGCATTTAGACTACCCGAATCGACAAAACGGTTTAAGATCAAATAGTTTTTTTAATTGTAGTTTTAACTATTTTGCATGCACATCATAAGCATCTGTTTAAATGGCCAGCAATCTGAAGCAGCATCTCTGTGTGTATCAACAAGAAAGCTGAAGCAGTCCGCTTATCTGCGACATTTTAGGGAGAGTTGTGCAGTGCAATGTTTGTGATGTCGGCCACAGCATGTCATCACGCTCAGTGCATTCATTTCCAAGCCGATGTATCGCATACAGCAACTGAACGTGACCACTGTATAGAATGTTTAGAGTAAAAACTCATCATTGTTACTAAGAACAGTAACAAATAGGATAATTTGGTCAAAATACTGAATATTTTATAGTTTGTGGTAAAAGTCTGCTAATTTGTTGTACTTTCACCATAGTTTCAGCTGAAGAGAACTGTGTTAATCTTGACTTGTGTATATAGTTGTGATTTTGCATTCATTATTGGTGCAGATTTTTAATATAAATATTGACTCCAGTCTTTTTTTAATCCTAGATGGAAGCAAATAACCATTTTAATTATGGGCCTCACTCTGTGTCGACTAACTCAGGACTGAAGCATTCCTCAGGGGATTCTCTCTATACTAACGGGTCCTCCATGAGCTTCCCCCAGCAAGGGAAAAGTGAGCAATATACTTGATATATTGTTTTATTCACTTTTTAAAGTTTGCAGTCTTAAGGCTAGTACCTACAGTCTGTAACATGATTACTGATATTTGCGGATTATGTGAAAGGTCTTTTTAATCTGATTTATGCACAGGTCTGAACGGCGATATGAATGTGAATGGCATCACTACTGCAGATGGGGCCAGCCAGTCTGGTCCTCACCCTCCTCCTTCCTCTTACTCCCATATGAGTAATCACCACCACCAGGGCAGCATGGGCTATGACTACTTATGGAACCAGTATAACCCAGCCATGGGCTCTGGTCCTCCTTCTGCTACTGGCCATGGAATGCACCAGAAACAAGGTTCCCAGGGAGTGGTGTCCCAGCAGCAGTCTCAGCACCACTTTCAGGGACATGGACAATACCAAGTCAATGGGAGCATCAGTGGTTCTCGGCAGTCTCCGGCAGGAGGAACGCAGTACTGGGGACGGGGAAATCCTGGCCATCAACAAGGGGGGTCATCCATGTCAATGGGGTACAACTCTCATGGCATATATGGAGGATACCCGAACCAGGTGCACACTGGCATCCCACAGACTTCACATCACCAGCAGCCTCCACCGATGCAGCATCAGCCAGCAACAGCACTTCATCACCACTCGCAGCACCACTCACCTCAGCATCTGCAGCCACAACAGCAGCAACATTATGGCATGGTACCTAATGGGATGCCCTATTATCAGCACCAACCTCAGAATGCAACTCTGTCATCACAACAGCCTCAATCCCAGTCACAGCCACAGACTCCATTGATGCCTACCACACAGGGCTTCACCTCTCCGCAAGGAAGTCCACAGCACCATCACATGGGCCATGGGGGCAGCAGCCCCCTGCCAGTACAAGTACCATTGATGTCTCCCTCTGGAATGTCCGATAATGGTTCACCTCAAAGAAGGGAGAGCCCAGGGAGAAGCAATGTAGCTCATTCCTCTGGGATTCAAGGTAAAAAAAAAAAAAAATTATGAAAAATGTTAATTTTAAATTTAATATAAAAATGTTTGTGTATTTGCAAGATGAGTAAAATGTTATGGTTTTCCCCACTTCATCTGCCTTTTTATAGTAGTGCTCTGTGCTACTTTTAGATATGCCCAACACAACCAGGTTGCTCTTATTATTTATCACCACATTGTGTTCCAGTAATGTCGTTATCTCATTACTACTTTATTTGATTCAGCAGTTAATTCATTCAATTTGCTTCTTATAGTCTCTTTTACTTAAACTGGTTTCCTGTGCCTACTTGTAGTCATTTCCTGACCATTAGACTCTAAATCTTACCAGTGCTTGTCTCATCTTTTATTCTATTCCATGTTTATTTTCCAGTTCAAATAGCATTTTCTTAACAAAGTGCCATGTTAGGTAATTTGTGCATGTGGCTGTCAAAACAGAAATATGCATTGTACAGGTTGTGATCTGTATTTTCTCTTGGACATTCATGACATCTTACACTTTAAAGCGGTGTGATAGGAGGCAGTAAAACCAACAGGCTATGTCAAGAGCGTGTCTGTTAAAGTACTGTTTGAGTTCATATTTTAAAAATTGTTCTTCAGCTAATTGGTTGCTTTTTTTCTTCATTATCTTAGGGCATATTAATGAGTCCTACAAAGAAGTGGATCAAGGTTACAGTGGTGTTGAGAGGTCCTCTGTCCCCCAGCATCTGTCCACGAGTGAGGGCTTCCCTGTCAAGCCACCAGGATCTTCCCTTGGATCCACTAATGACTACAATCCTCAACTGCAGCAGCCAGTTCTAGATGTTGAGCCTGCTAAACAGTGCCATGACATGGGAACCACGTTCAAGGAGTTGAGTCCTCCTACTGTCTCTGGACCTCCACCTCCAATGGCTAGTCCACCTTGTCAAATGTCAGTTACACTTCCTCAAACCTTATCTGGGCCTACTCCTATCCAGTCTTCATATTCCCCAGTGATTTCAGAACCTCCTACAGGAGTTTCTGCACATGTCATACCAAAGACTGAAGTAAACACCCAATCAGCTATGGTTTCTCCTCAATTGCTTACCACACCTCCATTAATAGTCCAAGGCCTAAGACCTGCTGTAGTCTCTCTGTCACAATCTTCTGTTACTGTTCATGCATCACTTTCAAATTCTCCCTCCATTTCTACAGCCCATCAGATCGGCCAATGCGCCAAAGCATCACCTCCTGTTGTATCTCCACAACCTTTAGTTAGTAAGTCTGTGGCATCACTTTCAAAGACCTCTCCATCTCATCAGACAGCTCTTGCACCCCTAGTCGAAAGTCACGGGTCTAAAGGTCCACTAGTTCCTCAGTCACCTATATCTCAAGATGCACCTTTTCCAGAAAGCTCCGCTCCTTCTTCCACAATAACCCATCCTCAAATTGACATTTTTCCTCCTGTTGACCACCTTCCCCCTACACCTTCAGCTGTAACTGCTGATAATTTTCCTCAGCCAGTCTCTAAAACAGTTGTCTTTACACCGTCAGCTTCTGTCCATTCTCAACTAGATTCATCCCCTCAGCATTCCTCTGCACCTCCTCTTGCTGTAAGTGCTGCACCTCAGGCATCGTCTTCACCACCTCCTGGTTCTACTGCTCCTAAGGTGAGGGTTTCTTCTTCTGAAACTGTGTCCCCTCTTGAAGACCCTACCACAAAGGTTGTCTCTTCCTATCCTCATAGCCCCGGACATGTGGTTTCTCATAAAGCAGATCAGCAAGCTTTTGGTGGTCCTTCAAAACCAGTGGCCCCTCCAAAAACCAGCAGTGAACCTGAAGTTAAACATGTGCATCATAAAGTCATTGTGATGGAGTCCAAACAGGAGTGCCACACAGATTCCCATTCTGAAGATTTAATTAAAATTTTAGACACATCTTTGAGTATTCCATGTTCAGAAGGTCTGGAACAGAATATTATGCCTGCATTTGTAAAAGACACAGACACCAAGAGGGACCAAAATATGTCTAGGATGGAAAACAGTAACACCTTAAATGATACATTGGGCACTGAGACATCTATTAATCATAATCATCTACCATTGGCTGAGTCAGCCTACAGTGATGGGTCTGAAGCAGTGATCACTGGATCCATGCTGGATAGCTGTGATGTTTCCTTCAACAATGCTTCTCAGACTGAAGTCCCACTCACGTTAAAAGATGAATTGTTCATGAAGAATTCCAGGGACAGGTTACTTGAAGACAGAAAGACAGAGGACACAGCTCATGAAGAAGAGACCGTGGCCAGCTGTTTGACCACTAGAAGCTCTATTGAGGAAACTTCACTACAGGATAATTCACAGATGAATAACTCTTTTAATACCACTTCACAGAATTATGGCAATCTGCTGTCATCATCCATAAATGACTTCTCTATTCAGTCTCATAAAGGTGAGGTTCTTGAGGCTTTATTCAATAAAGCTAGGATGTATAATTGAAACTAGGATTCCAACTATTGAAACAAATGTACACAACTGTACGTTCTAACAATTTGGTAATTGAGTAATGTAGGTGTATGAATCATAAACGGATATTGTTTTCATGGTACTTTCATTTCGATTTTGTATCTGTATGACCTCAGGAACAGATCAGCATTCATATCTACATATCCTTGCATAAGTGCTTGAATGGTATTATGTTTTAACACAATTTTGTCTATTGAGACTTGATTCAGTAACTGAATGAATCAGAAATCGCTACTGGATGACATTTACTAGTTTAGCCTGACTCTAAATACATTTTAGCTAACATTTTCAGGTAAAAATGTTACTGGTACCAAATGTTTTGTGTATCTAAATTTTTGTTTTTTATATTCTGTGTAAATACTACAGATGCTTTCCAAAGCGTAGGCTGCAGCAGAGGTAGGGCTTCAGTTGATTCAAATGTTGACTACATTGCTAGGCTGTATTCAGAGGATGGTTCACATTGGAACAGCCTGCTATGACGTAGCAACTAAGAAATCCAGCCTACCCCCTCTGTAGCCTAGGCTTTTGAAAATTTGAAAAAAAATTAAGTCCTAGTTATTATGTTAGGAAATGCTTGTTCTGTTTTGCAGTACAACTGTGTGACTTTGACATATCATGAAATATTAACATTTTTTGTTCATATAGAGAGCTTCTACATTTACCACTCAATCTTTTGAAACTCTGAATATTCTGTAACTCGTACATTTAAGTGAGAGCTGCATATATGCAGTGTGTATCCATACATTGTTGAATTTAGTCCAAGTTTTAATGCCCAAAATATCTTCAGATGGATAGTTTTACTATATAGATTCAAATCTGTAAATCTCTTGCAAGAAAAAGAATGTTGTTCTCAGTTTTGCCTGTTTTCCCAATTTCTTCTCCAGTCAATGAGGTGAAAGGGAGTGAGGCTGGACATGATGGCCCAGACTCAGTTGGCAGTGTGAAACATGGCATCCCTCTAGCAAACACAAAAGTGCAAGTAGATACTGGTGTACCTGATGTAGTAGTGGGCACGAACTTACCCCTGCCTAAAACCCCATGCACCCTAGTAACAAAGAAGCCACGCAAGCCCAAGACTCCAAAGGCTTCAGCATCTCCTGCTCAAGGTAAAGCTGTTGACTTGTGGGTTAATTAGGCTCAATGTGCTTATTTTACTGTACATGTGTTAAACTGTTAAAGTTGATCAGCTGGAACATTCAAGAACATATGTACACGTGCTGGTCATAAAATTAGAATATCATGAAAGTTTATTTCAGTAATTCCATTCAGAAAGTGAAACTTGTATATTATATTCATTCATTACACGCAGACTGATATTTCAGATGTTTTTTTTTTCTTTTAATTTTGATGATTATAACTGACAACTAATGAAAAAACCAAATTCAGTATGTCAGAAAATTCGAATATTACTTAAGACCAATACAAAAAAAGGATTTTTAGAAATGTTGGCCAACTGAAAAGTATGAACATGTACAGCACTTAATATTTAGTTGGGGCTCCTTTGGCCTGGATTACTGCAGAAATGCGGTGTGGCATGGAGTCGATCAGCCTGTGGCACTGCTCAGGTGTTATGAGATCCTAGGTTGCTCTGATTGTGGCCTTCAGCTTTTCTGAATTGTTGGGTCTGGCGTATCGTATCTTCCTCTATGCAATACCACAGATTTTCTGTGGGGTTATGGTCAGGCGAGTTTGCTGGCCAATTAAAAACAGGGGTACCATGGTCCTTAAACCAGGTACTGGTAGCTTTGGCATTGTGCGCAGGTGCCAGGTCCTGTTGGAAAATGAAATCTGCATTTCCATACAGTTGGTCAGTGTCAGAAAGCATGAAATGCTCTAAAACTTCCTGGTAGACGGCTACATTGACCTTGGACCTCAGAAAACGCAATGGACCAACACCAGCAGATGACATGGCACCCCAAACCATCACTGACTGGAAACTTTATACTGGTCCTCAAGCAATGTGGATTCTGTGCTTCTCTCTTCCTCCAGACTCTGGGACCTCGATTTCCAAAGGAAATGCAAAATTTACTTTAATCGGGGAATATAACTTTGGACCACTCGGCAGTAGTCCAGTCCTTTTTGCCTTTAGCCCAGGCAAGACGCTTCTGACGCTGTCTCTTGTTCAAGAATGGCTTGACACAAGGAATGTGACCGCTGAAACGTCTTGCGTATGTCTGTGCGTGGTGGTTCTTGAAGCCCTGACTCCAGCTGCAGTCCACTCTTTGTGAATCTCCCCCACATTTTGAATGGGTTTTGTTTCACAGTCCTCTCCAGGGTGCTGTTATCCCTATTGCTTGTACACTTTTTTTTTCTTCTACCACATCTTTTCCTTCCCTTCGCCTCTCTATTAATGTGTTTGGACACAGAGCTCTGTGAACAGCCAGCCTCTTTAGCAATGACCTTTTGTGTCTTGCCC
>JAOYMR010000022.1:8587193-8597729 GCA_025802075.1 Tenebrosternarchus preto
AAACATAACCGTCACCTTAATATGCAGCTCTTAGCTGAGAAGTGTCATTTGAGCCCGATTTGCACCCTCCAAACAAAATTATTACTAATTAATAGTTTGCTGTATTTGAACTTGAATGGATAACATGTAAAACAATTGGTAAACAAGCAAACTAAGGAAGCAGTATACTGCACTAAACAATGAGCTTAAATTTGTCAAAAGATACACTTGTGCACATCAACAATGCATTAAAAACATGATGTTCTCATTTGACACAGCTTCATATCAACAGAAGAAAGTGATGAGGTCTGACATTTGGTCAGTTAGGGCACATATGATCACCCCCCACTCCCCCGATCATATGGTATGTGGTTGGATATGTGCCCAAAATGGGCAAATGTCAGAGCCTGTAACTTTCCTCTGCAGCTGTGAAGAAGTGACTGTCATGAGTGAGTTTGAGTGTCATTGAGCACCACAAAGCAGCTAAGTTTGGCAATAGCACACAAAAAGGCAGCAGCTGCCCTGACTGTAGCCTACGTCTTGGCTCTCAGCAATTCAGTTGTAAACTACACCATCACATTTTAATTGATAAATTAATATTTATTGCCGGATCTAAAACTGAAAATGGATTATTACTTGTGTGTCATAGACATCATATGTTCTACACGTATCTTTTGATATTATTGTAGAAGATTGAAACTTTGGTATTGTTGAAGTTCCAGCTCTGATGGCTTCTTTCTGCATCTTGGCGACCATCTTTGTGACGTTGGGAAATGCAGCATGAAGAATGGTAGCAGACCAGGGAATTTGTGCAATAATTGACATTGTAATACCTCTCTACTTAACTAGCTAGCTAATGAATGCTAGCACAGAAGAGCATAGCTATCATGTACTTACTGTACATTTGTATTATACATATTTATATTTCTGCTAAGCACTTCTGGATGGATGCAAACTGCATTTCGTTGCTTTGTACTTGCGACATACGCAATGACAAAGTTGAATTCTATTCTATTCTATAAATGTCATGACTAAATGTGATAACTACAGTTCTACGGTTCTAACAATTCAAGAAAGCATACAAATGATCCATATTCCTATTTTCCAATATCTGACACCACTATGCTAGCTGTCACTTTCTGCCACCAATGAAGCTTCACCCACAAAACACATCTCTGTTTACAGATACAAAAGTAGTTTTCATACAACCACGTTGAAAGGTAGAAGAAAACCTGACACTAGAGATGAACCTCTTCATCTTGTCTCAGCACTGATTTCAGCATGGGGCTTGACATGGTGTGTCGAAGTATCATGTGATGCTGATTTGGCTTTTGTCCAGTGAAACTTGCTTCTCATTTGTATATAGCTAAGAAAAGCCCTTGTCAATGCTCTCTTTGCTTGGTCTGCAATGTGCTAGCTCCCATAATCCTTTGCACACAACTGTCACCTGTATCCATAGAAATGGATGACCGTCAAGAGAGGAAAATCACTTGGCTTTGCTGCAATGTTAATGTACTGTAAAAGGTTACACTGATTAACATAGGAGTGTGTTGCTCATGACATGCTGTGGCGTGGTTACCACCTCTGGTGTAAGATGGGCTGTAGAATACATACTTCAGTTTAACAAAAATCAAAACTTATTGCAGTACAAAAGGTATATGATTAAAAGGGCCTGTTTCAAATCATGTCTTTTTTCCTTGTTTGACAGAGGAACTCACAGACGAAGATAAGGAGAAGCTGATTAAGATTAAGAAGAAAATGAAGAAAAAGGTGAAGTAGCTTTTTAATACTCTATAATTGAAATTCATTATAAATGTCTAGCTAGTGGATTCATGTGTAGAGTATGTGCTCTTAAATATTTCTTCTGTTGAGAAGCTTCTGATCCACTGCATTCTTTGTCCTCTTAAAATTGTCACTGTATACTGACTTATACATAGGCAAGAATGAAAAGGAAAGAAGATGTTAAGAACAAGAAGATCAGGCAGGAGAAACTTAAAGTTAAGGTAATGTGTCTAGAAAAATGACAGCTGTTCTGGTTATGATTAAGTAACTTTAAAAAGTCTTTCATTTTGGCCATGATGCATTCATGTTAAATGTTCGTCTCAAATGCTGTGCTCTCCATTTCAGTAAGGTGTATGTCTTTCCTTATATAATTTTGTTATTTGTAAACAGTTGGAGCATGACAAAGAACCCATACAGGCAGCCCAAATGCAGAGCCAATCTCCAGAAACCAGTACCTCCCAGCCAGGCCCAGAGCTGCCCAAGAAACCTGGCCGCAGGAAGAGGGGTTCTGTAGAAGAGGACCTAGAGAAGGCCAGCCCTATGAAGAGGGTGGCAGGGGCTCGCAGCAAAGCCAAGGCCCTGGCCAAAGCCCAGGCTGAAGCTGAGGCACAAGCACAAGCCGCACTGGCGGCTAAGAGGCAGGCAGAGAGGAAAGCACAGGCCCAAAGACGGATGGAAGAGAGAAAGAGGCAGCAGATGATCTTAGAAGAGCTAAAGAAGCCCACTGAGGACATGTGTCTCACTGATCACATGGTGAGTGATGGGGAAAGGGATGGTATTGTATGTATTTGCTGGTATACCAAGATATCAAAACTTTGCTTTTACCTATTGAATAGCACTTGGGTTACCATTAGTTTTGTAGTTCAGTTTGTTTGTTTGTTTATTTATTTATTTAATGACTGAATTACTGAGGTTTAATTCTCCATCTGCCATACCATGCTTGAATTCACTGTTAAGATATGCTTTCCATGGGCATTTTCTTAGCAACAGTAACTACAGATACTCAGTAACTGAAATTCATGTTTCATACTTATGTCTGTTAATTTGCAGCATTTATTGTCATGCAAACAGTGTCTTTAATAATTCTTTTCTGTGTCCCCTTGTCTCAAGCCTCTGCCCGAGTTGTCTCGTATCCCAGGACTAGTGCTGTCAGGAATGGCTTTTTCTCATTCCATTACTGTGGTGGAGTTCTTGCATAGCTATGGAAAGGTGCTGGGTCTTCAAGTGCCCAAGGACATCCCCAGTCTTGCCACTCTTCAGGAGGGACTTCTGGGCCTCGGCAACAGTCAGGGGGAACTTCTAGACCTGCTCATAAAATTGGTGGAGGCTGCATTACATGATCCTGGACTGCCGTCTTATTACCAGGTTCGTCTGATGTAAACTGTGATGGCTTTGAGTTTATTTCTTCTGGGTAATTGAGTAACTGTGTTCATTGGAATGTATTTTGACAGAACCTCTTTGGTGATTTTCCTTCATGACATTACTTGTATATCCTTGTAAAGTATTGTAGATTTTCTAAAAGTTTGTGAGAAATGTTTTTCTCTTATTAATCACCATAACCTACTTTGTTGTAATTTGTGTCTATAGAAACTATCAAATAATTAATATTGGTACATTTTGCTTGAATCTTGTGATCTATGGCAGACTAACAGAAGCTCATTTGGGACAAAGGTCAAAGCCATACTTTGTTTTTTTTCTGCAATATATGATGTAATGGCAGAGATTTTTGGAGCACTGTTGGAATCTATTAGCAGCTGAAAGCTATTCATTGGTTTGCTGTAGATAACTTGGTTGTTTCAAGTGCGATTGCATGCACAGATGCAAATATGAGAGACTGTTAAAATGTTCACATATTCTGGAGATAGTGAGAGTAGTGTAGAGAAAAGAAAGGGCTGGGGTTTGTTTATGCATCAACAGTAAAATTTTACATGGGTGAATAGCATGTCCTGCTAACCAGTGTTGTGCTTAGTAATGCTAACATGACCTGCAAGTCTCACTTTCCACCCTTTGATGGTTAGTGTTTTGCTAATTGCAATTTGGTAAAATTTATATTTTCTTTCCTCTACCCTCTTTCCACCCTCTCTTGCTTCCCTCTTATGTAGTCTGTGAAGATCCTGGGTGAGAAGCTGGTGGATCTGGAGCTGAGCCACAGCACAGTGTCTGAAGTGCTCCGAATCTTTCTGGAGTCTCATGGCTTCGAACGGGAGGTGTGTAACAGCCTCCGCAGCAAAAGCTTCCAGACCCTGCGCCCTGACATGAAGGCCTCCATCCTTGCTTTCCTGGTGGAGGAGCTCAACGCCAGCAACACCGTCATCAGGTCTGTGTGTGTCCCACTCAAAGGCTTTGGGCTTGTAGTTGGGGAGTTTGTTTCAGTTATTTGTGTATAGTGGTGGTAAAAAAAAAAAAAAAAAAAAAACACTTCACGACAGTTACATGGGTAAAAATTTTATTTGATTATATATGTACAATGTCATCACCCCTCTTATTTTGAATGTACAGGGAGATTGACAACACACTGGAAAACATGACTACCTACAGGAAGAACAAGTGGATTATTGAAGGCAAATTGCGCAAGTAAGACATTTATCAAAGTTGCTCTTCATATCAAGCTTTCTCCTGACCTCCACAGCAACTTTAATGGGTCACGTGTTTCAGGCTGAAGGCTGCTTTAGCACGCAAGACCGGGCGCTCAGAGGAGGAGCTGTGTTTCGAGGAGCGGAGGCGCAGTGCCCGTGTTGGTGTGGCTGAAGAGGAGAACCTGGAGGAAAGCAGTGTGCTGGAGAGGAGCAGCCGACGAAAACCCAAAGAGGAGCCCAAACTTGGCGAGGTACACCCTGCAGTGGATTCTTGTACTGTTGGCATTGTTGAAGCATGTCACATTACATGCACCCATTATCTGCAAGTTGCTGTGATTCTGGTGCAAGTATATTGTATGTAATTATAACAACTTTATCATTCTTTATAGTCTGAAAGTCCAAACAGTGCAAGTGTTCCTGAACTGGAGCGACAGATTGATAAGCTAACAAAGGTAAGTCTTGTGAAGTTAGCTGTGCAAAATAATAAAAAATTGAGCAGTGGTGTAAGCCAGGCTTCCATTCAGTCAAGGACCCTAGACCAGACTCCATTTTTGTTTTCTTCCAGTTTTTAGTATACCATATTCAGTTCATATTGTATTGCTCTTGATTGCCTGACTATGGTGTGCTGAAATGGTGTGCAGCTTCTCAAGGTGTGGGTCTGGATTATTATTTTGATGCTTTGGAATGATTGTTTTTCAGCGCCAGGTGTTTTTCCGTAAGAAGCTGCTACTGTCATCACACTGCATGCGGGCGACGTCTCTGGGGCAGGACCGATACCGCCGCAGGTACTGGCTGATGCCACATGCTGGTGCAGTGCTGGTAGAGGGTGCAGAAGAAGTTCTGGGTGAGTTCCCTGTATGTTTTATAGCTTGGGGATTTTTTTTTCTTTAATAACCAACTTCATTTTGGGATAGATTCTTAAGTTGACACACTTGCTGACTTTCTATAATAAAAAAAACATGGATAACATTAGGGTTGGGCAGTATGATGGTATTTTGGTATACCACGATATTTAAATATGGTAACAGTATTGTAAAATGGTGACGGTATATTAATAACGTGACGTGGCGCAATGCGCCAAATCTGTACTTTCAAAAATAGGACATTCTGCGCAACCATAATAAAATGGCAGTGGGAGGGGTAAGCAGTTAGAGCTCACTGATTGGTTATGGGGGTTCTCACTGAGGAGGTCATGCAGAAAGAAAAAGAAGGAAGCCACAATGGCGAGCACTAGCTAAGAGTCAAGCCAGCTAGTTCCAAAGAAAAACACCACTGCTGCAGTTTGGCAGCATTTTGGATTCGTTCCAAATGAAAAGAGAGAGCCAGCAAACCTAGATGAACCAGTATGTAAGATTTACCTACAAAAAGTCTCCGCCAAAGATGGAAACACATCACACAACATGCATTGTCATCTTAAAACTAAGCACCCTTCAATTTCCGCACACACATTGACTTTCAAGAGCCACGTAGCTGCGAGAAAAGCTCCTACTCAGTTATCACAACAAACTTTAACTAGAGCTTTCGCAAAATACAAAAGAGACAGAGCACAATGGAAGGTGTGCACGTTAGCGGTGACAAAATATAAAGAAATGGTATAATTCCATACAGTCAAAAAAACGTCATTCAGAAACATGATTAAAACACTTCATTGTCAGTACGAGTTACCTGATAGGAAATTCTTTTCTAAAACAGCAATTCCTGACTTTTACAACAAAGTTCAACAAGCGGTTCAGGTGCTGATGTCGAAGGCAGACAGTTATTCGTTGACAACAGATATGTGGTCGTCAGTGAATATGACACCATACATGTCCTTGACAGCCCACATCATCACACCCGATTGGAAAATACAGTCTAAATGTCTCGAAAACAAAATTTTTGCCGGAAAGCCACACCGCTACCATCATTGCCGATGCGCTCCGAGAATGGCATTTGGAGGAGAATAAGCTCGCAGCAATAACTACGGATAATGGAGCTAACATTGTAGCCGCGGTCAAGCTCCTGCGCTGGCAGTGGTTAAACTATTTATTTATATATCTATTAAACATTATTTACAAACCTGTTCCATACTGTTGTAGTTTAACTAGGCTTGTATTAGGAGGGGGGTGGACTTTATATGACTTATATTTTTAATCAACTGTAGTAAAATACAGTAACACCCACCCACCCACCCCCAGTAATACCGTATAATGTCTGTGAGCAGCTGCTGATAATTAAAACATCTCTTTGTTCAGTAAACTACATTTTGCTTTTTTTTATTATTATTTATTAAAAATAAAAACATCTTAAGATGAAACGGCCCAAAAAACAGAGTGGCAGTAGAACATTTCCAAGATATTGTGTAGTTGTTGCTCAAAATTACTTGGATGACTAATGTTTGTTGGGGCTCATTTTTCCATTTGTCTTTTTGACAGCCTCATCTGATATTCTGGTGAAGGATGATCCAGTGACCCCAGTAAAGAAAGAGGCTGTGTCTCCTGTGAAGTCAGAGGTCAAAGTCGAGCCACCTCTGTCTCCAGTGCCCAGAAAAACCAAAACACCTCCTGTCTCTTCCCCTTCCATTCTCTGCCCTCTTCCTTCTAATGCCTCTGATATCACAGTGGACACACTACCAGGGGAGGCTTCCCTGATGAGCAGCCCTCGAGGGCGGGGCCGACCCCGTAAGATCAAACCAGAAGTTGAGCTTCATCTACGCACTGTCAAGAATCGTCGCCGTCGCCGCAGCAGCAAATCGGGTGGTGAGGAATCGGTGGTAGCAACAGGTCCTGATGGCAGAATGCAAGACCTCACCCAGTCCACTTTCCAGTCCTGGCTCAGTCATTCCCAGAGCTCCGTTACCAGTGGTTCAACTGATTTAGCATCCAGGACTGGCATAGGCGAGGATAGCAGCCAACCAGAGGATGGTATGAAAGAGCTGGCAGAAAAGAGAGGGCAGTGGTTCAATCTGCTGCCTAAGGAACCATGTGACGAAGTGTCTTTGTCCCAGCCATGCCCACCCTTATCTACCTCCACGTCTCCTACTAAAGATACACCTCTCCCTGCACCATCCCCACTGCCCCAGGTCAGTGTTTCAGATTCGGTGCTTGTAATGTCGTTCCCAAACATTAATATTTGCTCTCTTGTTAATTGTTCTGTGCTGTGTCCTTGCCGTTGCTGTTGCAGGCTGTGATTCCCCCTCAGGTGTGCTCCACTCCATTGCCAAGACCTGGGAGGAGGCGGAGGAGGGGCAGTGGTGCTGGGCGGGGCCATTCTCGGGCTGGGGCAGCAAAGCGCAGGGGGCGCCCACCATCTTCTCTCTTCCAGGAGATGGAACAGAAGTATTTCACTCAGCTTGTGGCCAAACCTATTCCACTGGGTCAGTCCATTTTACTCTCTCGACCAACAGCCTTTTTTCCCCTCAGTTGAATTGGATAGTGTTTTACGTGTCATTACAGGTACTTGCATAATTTGCTTTTTAACTTGTATAAAATTCCATGACGGTGATCTCAAACAGAGCTGTGATGCCTTACTTAAAGTGGTACAGGCTTCCCCAAAATGATTGTGTGCTTATTATAAATAGGGGCTTCTTAGTCAGTTAAACATTGGTAAAATAAGATATGAGTCATTTTAGTCTACCAGTGTTCCACTGAAAGACAACTTTTTGTTGTCTTTCCTAAACTAATGGCTTTTGCTGAATGACAAGATTATTAAAATGCAGACTTGTACCAGTGTGCATGAGTTTTATGTTTTGTATATGCAAAAATAAGTATTTCACTTGCGATTTGGGAATGGAGCACTAAAAAATGACAGGGTTTTCATGGAAATGCTACTCCTATAAACATTTCTGAAACTTTACGTCCCTAGTCTCAGGACCAAACACTTTCTTTTCATTTCCAGAGATGGTTAAAGGCTGGTGGTGGGTCAAAGATCCAGAGGAGCTGACGGCCATTTTGAGTGCTCTTCACCCACGTGGTATCAGAGAAAAGGTTCTACAGAAGCACCTTACCAAACACATGGAGTTCCTAGCTGAGCTTTGCACACGGACCATGACTGGTGAGTCATCAGTAAATGCAAGATTCGATCGTATTGAGCTAAGTGTACATGGCTTAAATAGTTTTTACTCATATTAATTATTTTCTGTAATTTTTAAAAGATGCTGTGCCACAAAGAAACATGTAGCCCAACACTAAATTAATACATGTCCTTTAAATAATATGTCTTCCAAAAAAAAAAAAAAAAAAAGTGTCAGTTGTGGTAATATGCTGGGTTTCCCCTGCCCTTTTTTCTTCTTTCAGATCCCATTTTTCAGATGAAGGTGGAGGAAAGTGAGACCCTGATGAAGTTGGTGCAGCAACCATGGGTGGAGCAGGAGCGGGCCATGCAGATGGATCTTGCTGCCCTGCAGTGGGTGGAGGATTTGGAGCAGAGGGTGGTGGGTGCCGATCTGCAGCTCAAGGTGAGCCGGAAAGAGGCTCTTTGTGTAGATGAGAAAAAATGTTTTCAGTACACATGATGAGATTCTATCCCCCAGTTTGAGAATCTTGTTTGTTTTGTTCCAGATCTGGCTTCATATGGGTCATAACAAGTGCTCTTTATGTATTGGTGTTGGTTTATTGGGGTTATGAATGCTCTTAATGCATCATTCATGCATTCTCCTGCAGTACCTGAATGGGTGGGTGGGTGGGTGTGTGGGTGGGTGTGCGTGTGGGTGCGTGTGTGCGCGCGTGCATCATGATATTTATACTTTATATTCAAAGATGGCTCCCGCAAGTGGACCAAGTGATGCTGAGAGTGCCATCGAGTCGTCAGCTGCAGGATTTCAGGTATGGAGACATCCCAAGACAGGATAGATTTGTGAATAAATAATATTTATCTATTTTCTAATAAGTGTACATTTATTAGAAGCACTCTGTATGTATAATGCCAATGGAATGTTGGGCTCAATTTGTGTTAACCAGCTCTCATCAATGTGTAGGAACTACAGAACCATTTTTATCTTATGTTTATATCATCATAGGGAGTTTTTCCTTGCCACTGTCGCCTCTGGCTTGCTCATTAGGGATCTGGACCCGTACAATTGTAAAGCTGCTTTGTGACATGTGTTGTAAAAAAACGCTATATAAATAAAATTTGATTTGATTTGATTTATATGGCATATTGCTCCCAAACCAGGAGTGACGCTGACATGGGTAAAATAACCCTCCAGTACTGCTGTCCTGTTGTTGCAGCCTGCTAACTACCCCCACTACCATGCCACAACTGGTTTAAGTGTTTCTGCTCAGTAGTGAGTGGTCTGAAAGTGAGCAGTGGTAAACTTTAGTGATGGTACAGGCTGACTGATTAGTTGTGCCTGGCAGAGGGTGTAGTCTGTGCTGTACATGTGTGTGTATATATACATCTATAGCCTGATGGGTATTTCTAATGTGGCTCAGACCACTTGCTTTCTTAAATGTTACAGTCTGTGTGCATGCCTTCAGTCAGAAAGCCCATAGATTGCTTTTTGCTCGGCATGCTCTCTTTTTACCTCCATTTTAACCTGATCCTCCCTTCCCTCTTCTCCTTGGGTCAGGTGTTCACCGTGCCTGAGCCGGACTCCATACGGGATGACTTGCAGTATTATGAACACGAGGTGGACCCCAGGGACGACTGGATGGTGAAGACCAAGAAGGAGTGGTCGGACCTGCTACGCATGACCTCCAACCCAGTGGACCTGGCTGTGCTGCGCCTGGCCAACCTGGAGAGGAACATTGAGCGCCGCTACCTCAAGGAGCCACTGTGGAACCTGGCGGAAGTGGTGCGCCTGGCACCACTCTCTCCACCACCCGGTGGAGAGGAGATCCCTCTGGATGCTGTCAGGTCAGGAAGGGGGTGAAATGCATCTGTGATCATTGATCAAGAACCGGTTTTTTGGCTGTGAGTTGTGATGTGTCTGTGGTACTGATGTACAAGTGCTGGGCACATTTGCAAGTGACCAGCTGAAGTGCCCAAGAGAGACCTGCCAAACAAAAATTTCTCACAACCACTAGATGGTGTTGTAGTCTCACGTGGTCCTTATAAGTCTCTTCTGCTAATGCTTCAGCAGTGTGTTAAAAACACATTTACAGCTCATATTAAAGTGGTGAGATCTTGTGTGTTGCCATGCAAAATTTCGTGTGTGTGTGTGTGTGTGTGTGTGTGTGTGTGTGTGTGTGTGTGTGTGTGTGTGTGTGTGTGTGTGTGTGTG
>JAOYMR010000022.1:8598227-8609253 GCA_025802075.1 Tenebrosternarchus preto
TGTGTGTGTGTGTGTGTGTGTGTGTGTGTGTGTGTGTGTGTGTGTGTGTGTGTGTGTGTGTGTGTGTGTACTCATGTACATGTATAGTCTGGAGAGTGAGATTACCCCCAGGCTGAGGATCTGGAGGCAGGCCCTGGACCGGTGTCGAAGTGCATCTCAGCTGTCCTTATGCCTGCTACAGCTAGAGAGAGCCATCGCCTGGGAGAAATCAATTGTTAAAGTGGTGAGAAAACATATTACACAGATTCATTCTTTAACCTAGATTTCACTTTTTTCTTAGGAGTTTTAATTAGAGTATTCTTTGTTAGATATGCTGTTGTATTTTGTGAGTCTGCCCATGAGCTGACGCCTATGTTTCTTGGTACTTTTGAGTTTTTTGAGTGCTAAGGTGTGTGTGTATCTATCTGCAGACATGTCAGGTGTGTCGTAAGGGTGATAATGATGAGTATCTGCTCCTGTGTGATGGCTGTGATCGTGGATGGCACATGTTCTGTCTAAGGCCAAAGGTCATTCAGGTGCCAGAAGGAGACTGGTTCTGTCCCAACTGCATTTCCATGGTAATGGGCTAACAAATGTAAAATGTAAACCCTCATGATGTTAATAATGTATTTTGTCTTGGTGTGTCTAACATGCTTGTTTGCATGTTTGTTCCTCAGGGGATTGGTGAAGCCCCGCGGCCCCAGCGATCAGCTCGGCAGAGGTCAAAGGCGCGGAAGCGACGCTTTATGTACGGGGCGGAAAGTTCCGATGAGGAGGAAGGGCATAGGCGGAGCATGAATACGAGACAGAAGGATGTCCACACAGCATCCAGCAGGACGAGCGTCTCCCCATCCAAACGCAGGCGAATGGCTACACGGAACCAACCTGACCTCACTTACTGCGAGTGAGTACTACTTCTGAGAGGGTTTTACATTAGCTTTTTCTTCTTCTTCTTAATTGATTTCACTTGCATAGCCTTGAATTCATAAAATGGGAGTTCAGTTCACAGTGATGGCACAGCCTTTTTACAATAATATTAGAAGGGAAAATGGCTTTTTTTCTCAAAGCAATACTAGTCAACCACTGATGTCTCTCTTGACCAAGGATGCTGGGCATTTAAAATCAAGTTTATTTATATAGCGCCTTTTAAAACAGATGTTGTTGTCTCAAAGCAACTCTACAAGTGTCTGAGTCCAAGCCCCCAGTGAACAAGCCAAGGGCGACAATGGCAAGGAAAAACTCCTGGGGGGGGGCCCATCCTCTTCTGGCTGACACCGGTCACCACAACAAAGATAAATATATAAAAAACAGAGTACTAAATTATAAACTATAATATAAAGTCGGGGGGGGGGGGTGTGCACCAGGGGTGTTAAGAAGGGCCTCCATCCAGTTGATTAATCCTTCATCTACGTCTGGATAAGTAGGAGGTGGTTGGTCCAGGGCAGGTAGCAGGAGAGCCTTGTCAATCCTTACTTAGTACCAAGCCAGATGGGGGACAGCCATTAGCTTGGTAAAAGTAAAGTGAGACAGTTAGTTCTGTATGGGTCATAAAATATAGACATTTCAGAAGTGTGGCAGCAACTCCGGCAATTAACTATTACAGTCTAACTAAAAGGACAAAACCAGAAGGTAACACAGACTTGGGGGCACCCTGAGGCGTTGGTATCCCTCCACCCCACTGTCAACAAACTTGAGTGAACATGTGCAGGATGACAGCATCAGCGTCTCAGTATACCATAAAACCCTCTGCCCATGAATCCCTGGATCTGTAACCTTTATCTAAGGGGGAATATCAATTACCAAATATCAATGCTACAACTAAATAAGTAAGTTTTTAGCCTAGACTTAAAGACTGAGACTGTGTCAGAGTCCCAGATATTTTCTGGAAGGTTGTTCCATAGTTGGAGGACTTTGTAAGAAAAGGCTCTTTCCCCTACTGTTACCTTATTAATTGATGGAACCAGTAAGAAGCAGCACCCTGTGTTCTTAGTAAACATGGAGGCTCATAGTAGGAAATAAGTTCTTGCAAATAATCAGGAATGAGTCCATGCAGAGCTTTATATGTTAATAAAAGGATTTTATAGTCAACGAGAAATTTGACTGGGAGTGAGTGCAGGGATGATGGGACTGGGCTGATATGATCGAATTTCCTAGTTCTAGTTAGAACTCTGGCTGCAGCATTTTGAACTAGTTGAAGCTTACTTAAGTTCTTACTAGAGCATCCTAATAGTAATGAGTTACAGTAATCTAATCTAGACCTAATAAAGGCATTTACTAATTTTTCTGCATCATGCAGTGATGGTGTATTCTGATAGTGTGTTCATTAACTTGCTAATATTGCATAAGTGAAGAAAAGCTGTCCTAGTAATACTATCTATATATTTATTGAATGATAAGTCAGAGTTGAATACGATGCTGAGATTTTTATCTACCGAGTCCAGGTGCAGTGGGGAAGTCAGTGAGATTTAACATTTAAATGTAATATTTTCTGCCTTGCGGCCTTCGGGCCCAGGAGGAGGACCTTTGTTTTATCACCATTAAGATGGAGGAAATTTTGTGACGTCCTATCATAGCAGTGAAAGTTGACACCATACTTGCTTATAACTACCCAGTGGTATTATATATAATATAAATAATAAAAGATGGATTTTGATGGAAAATTTTCAAATATGTGATTCTGATGGGTTTGAGAGGTCTGTGACTAGATAATATATATGGATCAAGATTTGGTTTCTTAGAGGTTTAATAACTGCTAGTTTACAGGCTTGGGTCATGTGACCCCTGGTAATGGATGAGTTAACAATCAACAGAAGAGGTTCAATCAGAGCTGGTAAAACCTTGTGTACGTTTGAGGGAATTGAATCTAATGTACAAGTTGTGCAATTCGGCAATGGAAATTATTTTTTTCCAATTCTGATTGTGGGAGTGGATGAAAAGCTTCAAGTGTATCTGCTAAAACATTTTGTTCAATATCAGTCATACTAGATGACAGACCAGTGGGATTAGCTAT
Source organism: Tenebrosternarchus preto (assembly GCA_025802075.1). Lineage (NCBI taxonomy): Eukaryota > Metazoa > Chordata > Actinopteri > Gymnotiformes > Apteronotidae > Tenebrosternarchus > Tenebrosternarchus preto. Next base: position 8,601,217 of record JAOYMR010000022.1, read on the forward strand.
TAAAAGAAATGGGATTAGCTATTAAAGAAATCCATGAAAATGTCGTTGGTTAAGTTTGCTGGAATCAGAAGTTCAGCACATGCCTGATTTTTCGTAAGTTTAGAAATAACACTAAAAAGAAATATTATTTTGGGTATTCGCAATTAGCGAGGAAAAGTATGCTAATCGTGCTTTGGCAAGTGCCCTTTTGTAATTATTGAAGCTATCCTTCCAGGCACAGTGAAATGCTTCCATTGCATTGTTCACTGGTGAATTTCTAAGGTACTTCGATAGATTATACATACTCCACCACCTCTGATAGATTATACATACTCCACCTCCTCTGCCTGACAGTCTTGGCATATGTATATAATTATATCCTACAGGGGTGGCTTCGTTTATACTAGGCTGTAAGATACTTTGAGTGTCGGTTTCCTGCTGTCGGTCACGCATAAGGGGAGGTCACACTAAATACTGTACCTATAGAAACAGCTTTTGTTTGTTTGCGGTGGGTTTTGTTGTTTTTAATACTGCAGACACATTTTTTTTCCTGTATTTTTTTTGTCATAATCTAATAAAGAGACTGTGAAGTCATACTATTGCTAAAACAACAGATCTAATGGTAGCCTGAGACTTTTGCGGTGTGTATGGGTGGGTGGGTGTGAACCTTATAGGTAATTGATAATGCAGAATGTCAGAGATTTTCCTGTGTCTTTCAGAATTATTCTGATGGAGATGGAGGCTCATGCAGATGCCTGGCCATTCCTGGAGCCTGTCAACCCGCGACTGGTGCCTGGATACCGGCGTATCATCAAGAATCCTATGGACTTTCTCACAATGCGGGAAAGGCTTCTACAGGGAGGGTAAGATTTGGATGTTTGGGTGGGGTTGTATTGCCTTCCCACTGGATAGCATATTAAACGTAGATGAACCTTCAGAATTTTAACATTTGGAGCTTCTACTCAATAAACGCGTGTCCTGTGTTGCAGGTATTGTAGTTGTGATGAGTTTGCTGCAGATGCACAACTGGTCTTCAACAACTGCGAACTCTTTAACGAAGACTCTTCAGAGGTGGGCAAGGCTGGTCACTCTATGAGGCACTTCTTTGAGAGTCGCTGGGCAGAGTTCTACTCAAACAGTGACAAATAGTGAACTGCTATTGGGCTAAATTAAGGACTGGTTGAATGCCACATCCTCCCTGTGTTTCATTACTACCAAGACTGATTCTGAAGACATCCACAATCCGCTGTAAAAATGTGTAGATATATGTATAGATTTGTTCTGTTCCTTTTCAGTTTGCTTTGTTTGTTTTTTTTTCTGATGTTTGATTATTGATTATTGTTGCTGGGATGCATAGCAAGAATTTCTGATTTCTATTTACATGTTTTTTAATCATTATACCAATTGACAGTTTCACATCAAATCAGTTTTTGGGCCTTTAAGTGGGTGGGGCTATGGCTTGATGACACTGACAAAGTGGTCTAGACTTTTTATTGTCAAGCGTCTGCCCAACTATAAGCATATCAAGATTTTCCACAAAGCCTTCTGCTTAATTTTTTCTTGCAGGGACTGTCCCCTTGGTTGACCATATTAATGTAGTGTGATCAAGTCTAGAATTTTTTTCCTCCGTATATTTTTATTATATATTCTATATACTTAAAAAGACAGAAAAAACTGAATAGCTGGGATTATTTAATAGCAATAGCCTGTAGTGAACATGTACAGATCACATCATAGAGATGTGTAGATGACTCATGAAATGGCCAGTAATAAACAAGGAACATTTATTCTCTATGATATTCTATGTCCTGTACTTTCCCTCAACCCTATTCCTTGCTTGTTGTAAAGCTTTGGTCTTGCCTCCTGGATGAGTTGCATAAATTACTTTTTTTTATTATTTAGTTTTTTATCTTTTTCATTTGTTTATTTGGAAATCAAGGTGTCATGGAAACCGCAAAATACTTAACAGCACTGAAAGACAATGGCCACTTTTTATTTTATTTTATTTCATTATAAACTCCGCTAGGTCGGTGTAGCAGCTTTATTTGCGTTTCTATATGAATAGTATGTGGAAAAAGTACTAGACTGACTGATTATTGTTGTGTGGAAAGGTTATGTGTATACATTTGGAGCACAGAGTATAGATATCGTGTTTAGCGATACTTCTTCATTGGAAGAAGCAGATCAGATGTTCTTTGGTTTAAAAAAAAAACAAAAAAAAATGTTCAACATTTTTTTAAGCACCTCAACATCCATGGATAGGAATATACATTCAATGACTGTTACAAAGTTTGGACATGGGTGTGTTGCAACCTGAATCTTAAATACTTTCTCTGAAAGACTTTCACTGTACCTTATGACGTGCCCCTTTTTGACTGAAATTCAATGTCAAGTGAATGACATTGACTCTGTCAATAGCAGATAAAAACAGCTGTTCTCGGTTTGCTTTTTAATATGGCTAACTTTTAATAAAGGCTATACTATAGCAAGATTTTATTCATTGTTAGCCATGTTAAAATTGTTTGGTGGGCCTCTTGAAACCCTCACAATAAAAGAACCAAAAGCTAGTCTAATGCAGATTATTGCATTACTCCTTTCACAATTCATCAGAAGGGTTTATGTTGACTATAAGCTGATGCAAGTTAATATGCCGCTGAGGTTGTATAGCAGACATGAGGTGGTGAAAGTTTAATCCTTCATGTTAATTTAATGTAGTTTCTTACACTGAATTTGTCCTGCATTACAGAGTGTGCATATATCACTGTGTTCATAGCAACACAGAAGGGACTTTTTTTTCTACAAGAGTAGGAAGATTAAAGAAAAAGTACTAAAACATAAAACCAAGTGTGGTGTTTAGTGAATTTTTAATAATGTACAGTTTTTGTGACTTTAAATTTGTTCCTTTCTATATTTTTAGGACCAATATCGTTTTTAAGGGGCGGCGTTAAAATTACCATGTTGTTTCAAGGTGATGTAACACACGTGCATCTGTAGAATGTACTGTAAGCAGAAATAAAACCACATCAGTAGAGAATATGCTCCATCTCCTTCTGTCTAGGTGTGCTGGTGACTACTGCAAAAAGCTTCAGAAAATTATTAACTACAACTGCCATGGATGGGAAAACGGTTAAAGTTATAAGCTGCTTTCCCAAACCAAAACAAGCCCTAACTAAGGCAAAAATTGTCAACTTTTTCATAGTGCCATTTACTGTATAATACCAAAATGAACCTTTTCCATGTCCAGGATAATGGCCACAAAAGGTAATGCCACAGTGAGTTCAAAAAGATGGATGGTGGTGGTTTTTTCATAATTCTCACTCCCCTTATACTAATGTACATAAAAATCTGATTTTCAAGGCTTGTTTTTGTTTATTGTTCTTGTAACATTTGTTACATGAACATAATTTAAGTATTGAGTGACGATGGTGTTGCTTTAGCCTGATGGAAACGATCTTTACTTTTGCCGTCTGCATGTTCTTATGACTTAACCTTTTGTGCATATAGGTAGCATTTAACGATCTTAAAATCTCAGGTTTTTGTTTTTTCTTTTCTGCTTATGCTGTCTGATTGCAAGTGCACCATACCAGTGTCTCACTGGAACACTCAGTTCTTTATAGACAAAAGGTAAAGGCCATTCCAAAGTGATTCAGTGCAAGATTCAGAAGTGAGTTTTACCAAGTTAGTTTTGTTTGAATAACATTGGTAACCTTATTTCAGTCTAAAGATTTTTTTCAACTTGATGGTTGTATCTAGTTTGTCAAAAAAGATGCTATTTCATGCTGATCCAAGATCTCTTGTGCTAAATAATTTCACCCATGAATTAATTCTGAGTTGAACATTTGAATGGGCCAAATGACTGACCTTAGTGACTTTGAATGTGTCACAATAGTTTGCACTAGCAGTGCCAATTTTAGCATCTGTTGTCCTTGGCCTTTAATGTGCAACCATTTCATAAACTCAGATTTACCTATTAATATACGTCTGAACTACGCGTTGTGTCTGAACATTGTTGACCAAATTCATGTACTGAGCAGCAGGGGGTATCTGGGGCTTTTTGGTTTCTGCTTTATGGAGTGTCATGTCTGTAGCACGTGACACTAGGCAGGCCTAGCTGTCAGTCCCAGCTGGAGCTTCTCTCTGATGACGGCTTAGAAATAGAATTTCATAGTCTTGTTTGGCATATTGTCTACAGCTGATGGTTTATGTAGGGGTCAGCACTTCCCCCATCCCACCACCCTTCTGTCAGCATCCCTTAGCTGACAATTTGGAATATGTAATTGTGATGCACGCGTGGTTCCAGCTGCTGTGTTTGTGTGTGTGGCATTCTTTCAAATGTCCCTATAAAAAGGAATCCCCATGTCAGCAAGTTCTTTTAATGCCATTCCCCTAGCTCATCCACACAGTGCTTAACCCTACAATAGGAGTGATCTCGGCTCCACAAATTGCAGTAAATTAAGTAATCCAAGTCATGCTGGGACACACCACTTCTTTTCCCCATTGTTTCTTGTTTTATAGCTTTGACTTTTAAAATTAGATTGTTAAATATAATGCAATCTGTTGGCATGGTAGATCTGGAAATTTAGAAAGAGAAATGCAATTCAAAATAATTTTGGCACAGGGATAATGGGACCATTAGAACCTTGAAACTAAGTTGTCTCAATTCCAACTACAAAGGTTGCTCAACCACTCATCTACAGGATCAACCTCTGCAAGCGTGACATTTATCCCTCATATAAACAATGTCAGACGACATGGTAGAGATGCTCCATATGAAGCGAATCCACAATATTTTAACCAAAGTATATTGATGATGAGTGCATGTGCATGTGGTAGCTGAAGTTACATAGAATACACCATTTCCTAACATTCAATAGTAGAGCAGTTAGTCCAGGTTTTTATCAGGTCTCAATAAAATGTAACAGTCCAACTGGTGTATCACTATATAATGATCAAACTATATACTGGCGTATTACGCTAGAGTTTCTAGAGTGGTTTTGAAATGATGACCTATTCTGATGTAAATGATTTTGTAAACCATTTTTAATAAACCAGAAACTTGACATTTTTTTTGCATTTAGTACTGGAATATTCTTGGGCAAAGCTAATGAATTTCCAAAAGAATTTAAGCAAAAATATAATCTGGTTTCTGACTGTAGACGAGATACATCTTAGTATAATGATCAAACATCTTGGTATAACAACCAGACACGCACCTTAAAACAGCACTCAAAAATTAGAATGAAAGTGTCACCAAACAAAATTGGTTGTATTCCAGTTAGCCTCGAAGGAGAGTCATGTAAATACTGTAGTGAAACTAACTAGGAATAGGTCTACCAAGCATGCACACCATCAACATAGTAGTAGTAGGCACGACTTCATGAATTTCTTCAACAATAAAGTTGAAAACATCAGGCAGAAAATTCATACTATTAAATTGAAGCCTGATGATGTTCTAGCCAATCATGTCGATGTCAGTTTAGCCGTATCAGTTGAGCGATTACTCCTCTAAACCAGTTTTACTCCTCTAAATTAGACTGAGCTCATTTCACTTATTTCCTTATCATCAATGTATATACTAGATCCTTTACCTACACCATTTTTAAATAGGTACTACCAGCAGCAATAGAACCTCTTCTAAAAATGACCAGTTCTTCTCTAAACACCATATATTATCCTAAATCATTTAAATGAGCAGTTATCAAACCCATGGTTAAAAAATCCTGATCATGACCTGTCAGCCATCCAACTAGAAAGAGTTGTAGCACAGCAGCTATGGCTACCTTACCTACACAGAAAGAACATTCATGAAATTTATTAGTCACTATTTAGGCCTAGTATATGGCCTTGGTTAAAGTGGTACTTCTAGCCTCTGATCAGAGCTGTGTGTTACTTTGCTTGTGTTACTTGGTCTTAGTGCAGCTTTTGACACTGTCGATTATACTGGCCATCATACAAAGCAGCTTTACAGATGTCCGAGTTCAAGCCCTCAGTGAGCAAGCCAAGGGCAACAGTGGCAAGGAAAAACTCCCTGAGAGCAAGAAGAAACCTTGAGAGGAACCAAGACTCAAAAAGAGGGGACCCGTTCTCCTCTGTCTGACCATTGGGCACCACAAGAACAATAGTACAAACAAAGTATATGCATTAGCAGCAGTGATGAGTGATGTTCAGTTGGTGAGATTCAAGCAGAAGAAGGGTGGATCAGGCAGATTGGCAGATCATTGGTCAGGAATCTGGATCTCTGGTGTCTCCTGGAGCCTCGGATGTAGCATGTAGCTCTCTGGTTTAGGTCTTACTTCAGATTGTTTTCAGTTTGTAAATGGTGAATTTTCTGCACAGACTAAGGGAAAGTTTGGTGTTCCTTAAGGTTCTGTTTTAGGGCCACTGCTTTTTTTTTTGTGTATATGCTGCCTCTAGGTGAAATTATTCGCAAGCATGTGGTCTGCTTTTACTGTTATGCTGATGATATGCAGCAATATATTTCGGCAAAGCCAGGTGAGAGACACAAGCTTAATAAAGTAGAGGAATGTGTAGAGAACATTAGGCAGTGGATACTGAGGAATTTCCTTTTACTTAATTCTGATAAGAGGTACTTGCACTTGGACCACTGGTAGCCAGAAGGAATCTTTCCAATTACAAAGTAACGCTGGATGGTCTTGCAGTTACGTCAATTCAGCAGTAAAAAAAAACTTGTTGTGATTATTGACTTCAGTCTTTCGCTTGAAGCCCATGTAGATAATATCACTAGGATAGATTTCTTTCACCTCAGGAACGTTGCCAAGTTAAGAAATATGCTGTTGTTACATGATGCAGAAATACTAGTTCATGCTTTTGTTAGCTCTAGGTTGGATTATTACAATGCCTTGCGGTCTGGATGTTCCAGTAGTAGAATAAACAGGCTTCAGTTAGTCCAGAATGAAGCACTAATACTACTACTTACCTATAAAGCAGTGAATTTTTTCGCTCCACAGTACCTGAGTGAGCTTCTAGTCTCTTATGAACCACCTCGCCTTCTTTGATCAAAAGGTGCTGGTTCTTTGTGGGTACCTCGGAATATGAAGAATGCAGCTGGTGATAGAGCTTTCTTACAAAGCATTCTCCCCCTTTTTAGTAATGCTGCCTTAGCTAGTCCTGAGAGAGTCTCTGCTTGCCCTCTGCACAAGTGTATATTTTCTGTACCCGTTACATTACAAAAGCACACCTAATGTTTTGTTATCCACCTCCCCCCCACTTGGTTGAGCTACTCATGCTACATCTGATGCTCCAAGGAGATACCAGAGATCCAGACTCCTGATGCATGATCTGCTGATCTGCCTGATCCACCCTGATGTCCTTCTTCTGCTCGAATCTTACCAACTGAACATCACTCACTGCTGCTGAGGATGAACCATACAGAGAACCACCATGATGATCAAACTAAAGATACAAGGTAGGACCTGTGTCTGATATAAAAGTCATCATGTGATTTGACACTTCTACTAGATATCAGGAACCTATTTATAATCACACAAGTAATGGATGGGCTTTACTCATTAAAAAGCACAATATAAATCAATTTTGACTTGATATCTTTTATCTCTGTAAATCTCTGAAGAGAAACCTGTGGATGGCTTTGGGTCACATGCCAACAAGAGCAACAGGCAGAGCTTAAAACTACTGAATTCTGTTAAAACTCCTATAATAAATACTAGCATAGATGTATAGATATTATTTCTAGGATAGCTTTCTCCACCTATGCTGTATTAGTAATCTAAGGAATACACTATCCTGGCATGATGCACAAAAATTAGTACATGCCTTTATTAGCTCTAGATTGGACTACTGTATCTCATTAGGATTATTATTAGGATGCTCTAATAAGAACTTAAGTAAGCTTCAGCTACTTCAAAATGCTGCAGCCAGAGTTCTAACTAGAACTAAAAAAATTTATCATATCAGCATAGTTCTATCAGTCCTGCACTGGCTACCAGTCAAATTTTGTATCGACTATAAAATCCTTTTATTAACATATAAAGCTCTGCATGGACTCATTCCTGATTATTTGCAAGAACTTATTTCCTA
>JAOYMR010000022.1:8626996-8639154 GCA_025802075.1 Tenebrosternarchus preto
CCCGTACAATTGTAAAGCTGCTTTGTGACAACATGTGTTGTAAAAAGCGCTATATAAATAAATTTGATTTGATTTGAATGGGATGTCACTTAAGCTCATATGTGAGTCAAGGAAGGTGAGCGAATACTTTTGGCAATATAGTATATGTTGTGTGTGCTTGAAAGGGGATCATAGTAGAAGAGAAAACAGATGTGTGGTCTAAAGTCTTGCATACATGACTGGTGGACAAAACCACTTTTAGCTTTTCAGTTGATGTTAATTGGGAAAGAGACAAGAGAGAGAGAAAGATTGATAGATCTTTAGATTGACTGAGCAGGAGATACAAAGAGAGAGAAAATATACAGACATGTACATAGATTTAAAAAAAAGACAAAGGCAGAAAGAGACAAAGACCAAAAGATCCAAAGCTAATATGATCTCATTCCAAGCAACAATCAGGGAATCAATCACACATTTAGCTAAGCAAAGACAGTATGAACTCTATAGGTACCAGACTGTCCAACACACAGACCTGTGCAATAAGTTAATGCCACTACTCTAGAATTTCAGGAGTTAATGTCACTTCTCTTCAAAAAGTAACATTTTATAACTGTGTTCCATTGGGTGTTAAAACTAGCATTTAAAAATAAAGCATTAGGAGGGAGAGAGAGGGTGACTTGGGCACTCAGACAGCAAAATGAGATTTTGTTTGTGTGTAAAAAGCTCACAGATGCTGCTCTGGTATGATCCTCATGGTGCTAACTTAGCTAGCTCCACCCTACAACCCCACCCAACCCCAGGGGTTCTGCTCTCACACCTCCACTAATCTCCATCCTTGCCCTTCAGAAACTAGAGGGTGAGAAAAATTTAAGTGGATGAAGAATGTTGCTGCAACTTTCTGCTGCTATTCACATTTTGCCCCACCCTTCCACCCTCCATTCACATTTTGCCCCACCCTTCCACCCTCCATTCACATTTTGCCCCAACCTTTCTACCCTCCTTTCATGCCAACTAACAGATGGTGCCGTTTTTCTGCACCAGCGTTTTTCTGTTGCTTTGAAAAGAAAAATGAAATGGCAAATAAACTGCAACCATAGAACAGTGCAAATTACTCCAAATATAAATATGTAGAATAAGAATATGTAGATACATTTTCATTTAAATGCTGGATGAAATTTTGAAAACTTTAAAACTCTAGCTGGAATTTTTGCTCCTGCTACAATCAGTTGAGTAGCCTGAGGCTTAAGCGGTAGCTGATGCAGGTAAACCACCTCAGTGAGTGTCATAATGGATATTGTACAGTACACTACCATGGGGTATTTCATACTATGTCATTTCGAATACAGATAAAGCAGAAAAGAGTCTAACGGGATAAACTAGAAACACCACGCTTCAAGTCCCATGGAAGACAAGCTTCTATGCTATTCTCTATCCTAGGCTATCTCTATCTAGGCTATTCTCTATCTAGGCTATTCTCTATCCTAGGCTATCTCTATCTAGGCTATTCTCTATCCTGCTCCAAGATGGTGGAATGAACTTCCACTGGCTGTCCAGACAGCAGAATCCCGTACAGTCTTAAAACACAGACTAAAGACTCATCTATTTGTAGAGTATTTCGATAACCATTGATGCTGCACTTTTATTTTATACCAGTGCTGAGTAACTCAAGTTCGAGCACTTATTTGTTACTCTTTGTTATAGTATTTATCATGGTCTAATAGAACTTATACTAGGATCAGTAGCAATTCTTGTATTTTAGCAGAGTTCTACTTCAAATGTACTGTATATTGAACTCTATCCTACTTACTGGCTAAAATGCACTCTTAAGATGCACTCTTAAGATGCACTCTGGCTAAGATGTCAATAGCAAAGCACTTTTGTAAGTCACTCTGGATAAGAGCATCTGCTAAATGCCTTAAATGTAAATGTAAATAATTTTAGAGACACTTACCCATACTGTCTCAAAGCAGGGGGAATCTGCTGTACTCCAATAGAGTACCCTTGAAGAGGGAGATAAAGGAGACAAAAGTTATGTTCATAGACATATACTTAAAATATCAATACTGTTTTTAAAGTACATTTTCAGCTGTGATACTTACATACAACTTAAATTCATCTTATACTGTGACAGATTGAATGCCGCTAATGGTATTTATTTGTACAGTTCAGTTTTGCCTAGTTCTGTTTTGTTCTCATTTATTTTTCATTTTTTTCTTTGCATTGTTCATCTAAAACAGCTAGTATAATGTTTACATTATCACACAATACAATCCAAGCAGGAGTCTTAGCTCACTAGGACTTCATCAGTCAATTGTGACTAAGACCAAAACTAAGCATGCAGCACTTAGTTTCTATGCAGCTCCTATAAGATATCAACTGTTTGCTCACTAAGTCACTCACAAAGTTTGCTCTAGTAATCAAAGTTAAAACAAACAAAAAAAAATTATTAAGCTAATTCAGTTAAAATTAGATCATTCTGATTACACAGACAGCAGTTTTAGATACAATTATATTCATTGGTGTTGTCACTTTGACAGTGAGGTTCTATATGAAGGGACACAGAAGGAAAGAGAACGAGGGGGTTGGTGCATTTACAACTTGATGTTAGCCCATGCTAGTACTGGCAGCTTTTAGATCAGAAGTATCATGGAGGAAAATGCCAGTCCAGGATGGATTCATTTTGCTGTTATTCACATTTTAGGCAACTCTGTATACTGTAGCTGTCACGGGAGAGTACTGTAAAAAGCTGACAGGATTCAACGCGCGTTTAAGTAGAAAACCGTTTATTTTCGGTTTTGTTTAGACACGGATCAACGTTCTGACAATACGTTGATAACCCACATAGACTGTGTGACACACACTTTTATACACTCACCCTGACAAGACACAGGTGAAACCTATAACAACCACAACAAGAACAATCACACGCCACACCCACAACATCCAGACGTACACATGCGCTTCACTAGATCGACAAGACAACTGAACACACCCCCACACAGACACGCCCACACAGACACGAGACAGGGGAGGCAACATGCGCAGCCACCATGACATAGCCCCACCACAAGGGGCGCTTTCTCCCGGAGCGCCCAATGCCCGCGGGCCGCCCTCCGACCCCTACCACTGGCTCAGGACCAGAGGACGGGCACCATGGTCACCGGCACGTCCCCAGGAGCAGCCTCCTCCTGCTGCAGGGCCAGTCCATGGCGTCTCACCCATAAGCTACTCTCCCAGGGGTCAGGGACGAAACTGGGGGAACAAAGACAGGAAAAAACACAGTTACAGGAACACACACAGGTACAGACACGGGGACAGGCACAGACAAAAATGGTAAGACAGGGACATGTACAAACACAGTAACATTTATGGTCACCGGAACGGTGAGCGGGACTTGGAGCAGGGGGCCCCCGGCTCCCCCCAGTCCCCCGGGTCCTGAGGACCAGACCCCAAGGCCTGGCAGCTGTGGCATGGAAGTGGAGAAGTCCCCGCCATCCCCTGGGTCCCTCCAGTTGGGGCCCGGGGTGCGTTCGCCGGCGGATGAGGTGTGCTTGCTGGCGGCCTGGGTCCCTCTGGCTGTCTGGGCGTACTCACTGGTGGTCTCTTTTGGGGCTTGGGCTCAGGTGGGGTGAGGATCCGGGCTGCTTCCTCATAAGCCCTGACCTTCTCAAGGAGGATCTCCCTCTTTCTCGCCTCCTGAGCCATACTAACCTTCGGAGTCCGTTCGCGACTGGTCTTCGGCTGGGGAGGGAGTTCCGTTCCTTCCTCCTCCATCTCCATCGCGGACTCAGAGTAGTGAGGGACGCCTCCGAAGTGGTGGTCCGGAGGGGACTCTTCCTCCTCCGTCTCCATCTCCTCCTCTGGTGACTCCTCAGACCTGTCCTCCTCAGGCCCCCAGATACTCGTGCCTCCCAGCAGTTTCGACCTTCCCAGCATTACCAACCTTGGGCCCCCAAGTGCCCGACCACGCCATGACTCTGGGAGGAGGGAGGCCTGCTCCTCGGCCCGCCGGTACTCCTCCTCGGCGTTGTAGGATCCTGAGGGGGATCCTCGCCCCCCCCCCCGAAGAAATACACCACCCAACCCCAGGGGCAGTGCCGTCTTCGCTGCTGTACTCAGAGACGGGGTATCCTTCTAGGATCCTCTCAATGCTCATCATCAAGTCCGTCACGCGCAGGTGGAAGAGAGGAGGGGGGAGTCCCTTTGGCCCCTTGCGCCCTCCCCTTCCTTCCGTGTCTTCCTCGCGGCATTCTCCAAAAAGATGTCGGTCTTTCTGTCACGGGAGAGCCCCTGATAGCTGTAAAAAGCCGACAGGACTCAACGTGTGTTTAAGTAGAAAACCGTTTATTTTCGGTTTCGTTTAGACACGGATCAACGTTCCAACAATACGTTGATAACCCACATAGACTGTGTGACACACACTTTTATACACTCACCCTGACAAGACACAGGTGAAACCTATAACAACCACAACAAGAACAATCACACGTCACACCCACAACACCCAAACGTACACGTGCTTCACTAGATCGACAAGACAACCAAACACACCCCCACACGGACACGCCCACACAGACACGAGACAGGGGAGGCGGCCTGGGCGGCCACCGTGACAATAGCACAAAGAACTACTGATATGATGTTTTAGATAATACAATTCCAGTAAAATTTAAGATTTACATTAATAAAAAGTGCATTTTTAAGTGAAATATTTGTTGTTAAGATTGTACATGTACTAAGAGATGCATTCTAAATTATATTTATAGCTCAGTTTCTCTATTCACTCTATTTTTTTTATCTTTTACATTCTAGTCATCCCTGCTCTCAGGGAATCACATGATAATATCACATGATATCACATGATAATATCACATGATATCACATGACGATATCACCACCAGGCAACAAAGCCACCTTAAAGCAAACAAAAGGAAACTCAGAGAGACAGTGGCCAGTTCCATTCCAGTTATGGTGAAAGGCAGCTGAATAAGATCCTTCTTGCCTGAAAGTGGGCTCTTTGAGACATTTACAGTGAGATATTCAAAGTTTGAATTACACAGCTTAAACATTTTACCAACACAATGTATACAACTGTATGGTGATGGTAAATAGTTTGACCTACATGGTGCGTGTACTGTATAAAAAAGCTCTACTGTCTAAAGAGTCTGTAACACTGACGTTTTTGAAACACTGAGATATGGATCTCCATATCTGATGTAGTTGGCATGATTAATTTTGTTTGTTCTTTACATTCTTTATGAATTATAATAATGACAATAAGTTTTAAGAAACCACACAATAGCATATTTTGCAGAACTGTAAAGGCAAACTATTTCAGAATGAAATGTCATAACAAAAATATTATGTTTAATTTTATGTTATTTCAACATATCTCTGTGTTTTAATTCAATTATTTATTGAAATACAATTTACTGAAATGTATTAAAATTTTGTTGCCTAATTTAAATGTAGTTATCCAACTGCCTAGGTCTTGAGAAAAAAAAAAAAACACAACAGCCTGAAGACAGGCTTGTTTTCAAATCTTGTTTTCAAAAGAACATTAATCACAGGCTTTGGCACCTGTCTGTTGTCTCACCAGTCTGTGGACTGCGGGGTTTGGCCCCTAAGTATGCAAGGTTGACGTTAGCCTTACGCCCGTCGATTATAGGGTTGGGATCTTTACATGCTCTCTCTGCTGCTGTTTTCTCCATCATAGTAACCTGGAAGAAAGAAGGACAAATGAAAAAACAGTGCTGTGTAAAATTATTTGAAAAAAAATTATACAATGTTTGTGTGTACATCAGTAAAAAATAGTGTCAGATGTTGCATCCTATTGTTTCTGCCTGCCATGCCTACAGTGACCCCCTTTTGACTGACAGAAAGTTTCAGCATCTTTCATATTGATTATGCCTTTGAATACATTGAAACCTACATCTGTTCATCTACAGTATGGGGAATACAGAGCCCAACCCTAAGCTAAACTGAAATTGTGTAGGACCAAAAACCAATTGAAAAACAGCCAAAGTCAAAAAGGTGCTCAGAAAATCTACCATGGTGTCCCATTTGAGAGAGAGAGAGAGAGAGAGAGAGAGAGAGAGAGAGAGAGAGAATCCTTCACAGGTCAGTGCTAATCAGCTTTGTATCAAGATAGACTACTTAATAGTTTTTTTCATTGCTTGGATGAACGTTGACCAATGCATGGCGGACATTATAACAACAAAAACAGTTATTTACTCCCTTATGTGACTCAAATTTTTCATGCAAATATAAAGAAACACAAAGCACTACCCTCCCTCCCCCCAGTAGAATGGAGATGATTAGGCCATAGGATCCTTGGGGAAATCCCACACTATTTCAGCCTGTTCCTCTCCCAAACCCCCCAACCCATATGACCTATTTATGATGCTTTGTGTCTGACATAGAAAATGCTTGGTGGTAGCAGGCCACTAAAAAATGTATTATATTATTATGTTTAGCTTGGTAGGTTTGGTTTTAGAGATATTGCAAACACTTAAAAGATACTGTTTCAATCCAGAGGGAGGTTGAGGAGTGACTGTCTTTCCTCGTCTTACTTTCCCAGAATTTCATTTCTTTTTCAGCGATTTAACAGATAATTTGAACAACAGAGTATAATAAAGTGGCTACACTAAAGCAGGTATTACAGTGTGTTGTCTACTGGAAGCAAACATTGGCATTCTTTTTCATTTTCTTTTCTATTATTATCTAAGTAATTTATTCATTATAATTTTATAATACACTGATATAAAATACACTGCTGAATAGTATCTTAGGTCTACATAAAGTGGAGTTTCAACAACTACTGTATGATCGAAAGTGTCCTGTTAAGAGTTTATTCACATCATACTATTAAAAGGAAGAACAGTGGGGTTAAGTGTACAACACTCGACAGTATTTTTCATAGGAAGAACAGTGGGGTTAAGTGTACATCACTCGACAGTATTTTTCACAGGAAGAACAGTGGGGTTAAATGTACAACACTCGACAGTATTTTTCACAGGAAGAACAGTGGGGTTAAGTGTACAACACTTGACAGTATTTTTCACAGGAAGAACAGTGGGGTTAAATGTACAACACTCGACAGTATTTTTCACAGGAAGAACAGTGGGGTTAAGTGTACATCACTCGACAGTATTTTTCACAGGAAGAACAGTGGGGTTAAGTGTACAACACTCGACAGTATGTTATCACAGGAAGAACAGTGAGGTTAAGTGTACAACACTCAACAGGATGTTTTCACAGCTTTGCACTATTTGAAAGTACCCCCTGCAGGGCACAAGCATATCAAGATTTTTGGTTGACAGTGTCAGTGTCTGGTCTCAGAGCTTGACATAGTCTGATCTCAGAGCTTGACAGAATCTGATCTCAGAACCTGTCAGAGTCTGATCTCAGAGCTTGATCTCATTTTCAGTTTATATAGAGATCAATACCAAAGCACCCACCCCCTCCTACCTACTTATCTTTCTTGAGCTTACATTTTACACCTTGCAGTGAAAGGTGTCTGGAGGGGGGGAGTAAAAGTTGCTTAAGGGCAGATCACAGAACCATTTTATGATACTCACCAAGTGCTAAATTGTGTGTGTGTGTGTAGGTGAAGGGTGAGAGAAAGAGAGGGTGCTTTCCCCAAAGTCTGTATAGTAAATAAGAAAAGAACAAGACACAGTAGCCTAGCAGCTATTCTTACATATTACTGCAAAAAAGGTTAAGTGCTAAATGGACACACACAAAAAATTAATGAAAGCATTTAAGGGTGGGTCACCTTGCATTTGAAATCTTGCATCTGAAAATGATGAAAGGCGGAATTATTCTGCCCAAGGTTCCACATTTGGCTCGCAGAAAGTAACACTTGTGGAGCAGTCAGCAAAGGAATTTAAGAACATTACTGCATTAAAAAAATTATTTGCCCTTATTAAACACTAGATCTTTCAAATCATATTTAAAAACGAAATCTACTCTAGTAGAAGTTAACATTAGACGTTATTACAGACCAAAATGTTGACAGAGATAATCTATGTGTAATTACTATACAGTGTAAATATTCCTTCGATATGAATTCTGAGAGCATATATAATGAAGGCTGAAAGAAGACATTTGTCCCTCAAAATTATAACAAAGAACATGGGGCTTTGACGGTAGTAATTGGCACATCGAAACATCACGCGCGCCCATACTTCCAAACAATACAACGATTTTACCTGAAGAACATATACTTGATTTGAGTGCAGTTTGTTGTAGACTGAAACAAAACTCTGGTATATTTATTCAAATTAAATTATACAAGCGCCTTTGCAAAGTACTTTCTGAGACCCAGTAATTGGAATGATGACAGAATAGGCCACATGAACGTGTTTAATATCTTTTGATGAAGCTTTCAAAATAGATAATTTCATTAAACCTCTAAAAAGAGTACAGATGAGAGTAGTTCATCCCTTTTATGTAACAAATAGCCTGACGGCTCACTTACAAAGCCATATCCTCTCGATTTCCCAGTCTGTCTGTCGGTAATTACTACGGCCTCATCGATGTCCCCGAAGGTCTCGAAGTATTTCCTAAGAGATGCATCTGTAGTGTGATAAGGCAGGCCACCAACAAATATCTTCGTAAATGTAGTGTCTTTTGAAATACTGGGATGCATCGCCTCCAGAGTCCCGTTCACAAACTGATGTAAAAGCATAGCGAGCAGTTTCAGTGGTAGGTTACTTAGATCATTAAAGTAAATAGGCAGCCCAGAAATAGTATGCGCTACGTGTGGTACCTGACCACACTCGATTTATTCGAAAAATAAAAAGATTTTGAGGCAGATATTAGGAGGTAGATAATTTTTAAATTCGAAAAGGAAACTTTCTTTTTACGCTTCGACATACAGAAGTCCGATACTTCTTCAAATCATTTTAGCAGTCAGACAGTTTGGTCAATTTAAACGCCATTTGAAAGATGACTCCTGGCTGATGATTAACCTTAGAAAAAATATCTGAAAGGTTTTATACACGGATCACTGTTGCTCACGCCTTCTTACTTTAGCATCCAATATGCGTGTCGAGCGTCTT
The DNA here is from genome assembly GCA_025802075.1 of Tenebrosternarchus preto. Taxonomy (NCBI): domain Eukaryota; kingdom Metazoa; phylum Chordata; class Actinopteri; order Gymnotiformes; family Apteronotidae; genus Tenebrosternarchus; species Tenebrosternarchus preto. The sequence continues at coordinate 8,636,041 of JAOYMR010000022.1, forward strand.
TACGTTCGTGACACGCCTCTGAAGTCACTCTCCCTCTCCTGCCTCATCGTGCGGTGTAATACTATACCTGCTATTTCCATGTTACACACAAAGAAATCAAACACCACGGTAAACTAAGGCTACGCAAATCTAAACGGTGGAATTCTGAAAAAAGTATATAGTTGTCACTGAAGTGATTCTTTAGTCTACTTAGCATATAGAAGCTCATTCTCAATTTTATATATCTGGCAAAGGTCTGATGAGTCAGAAACAATATCTGATCTAGAATCTTGTCTGTAAACATTCCAAATTGTCTTATTTCTATACTGGGAAAATGTGAAGGTATTATTGTTCATGGACAAGTTCTCATCCCTTCTCTTTAGTCTTTAAACCAGCCTTTAGACTTCTGTAGTCTTTATATCGTTTTCAAAGAACTGTATGTGAGCTTCCTACAGTTTACAAATGGCACCACCATAACTAACAATAACAAGACTGCCTATAGAAAAGTAATCAAGCAGCTGGTGACAAGCAGCTGGATAAAGTTAATACTAATTTATAATGAAGTGCTGTATTCTCAATAGCTCTCAAAGTTGATATAGTGTGAGAGTTGTAAATATCGATAGAACTGTGAACAAGATTATATTTTGTTTTGAGATAGAGGAAGAAAATCTGCCATCTATATATAGATTCATAATAAATTGTAGACCACTTTCTCTCCATACAGAGAATACATTATCTGACTAAGATGGAGCGAAGGTTAAAGGAGAATGAGGCCAAACTGAAAAATACCCACATTATTTGATGTAAAATTTTCAGAGGATTTATTAAAACAACCTGCCAGCAAACAGGAAGGGAAGATTTAATGAGTTAATAAAATGTATTCATAATAAGATTAACAACAACAACATTACTAATAAAAATTGTAAAAACATTATCAGTAGGTCAATTGCAGTGCATTTTTGTGAATGACCTTTTTCACTTTGCTGCAAAGAACTCAGCTGATAATATTTATTAAATATTAACATGAATAAGCTTTGCAAAATAAAACTGTTGACCTTTTTGCCATCATCTAATTTTTAACAACAGATTATTAACTAAACTGAAAGTGTTAGCTTTCTACTTTAAAGTATTTTGTGTTTTGGTAAATCACAATGAACTGAAAGAAACTCTAACAAGTGCCAGAATTTCTACCCCTATGCCTTACACTAACAATGGTACAAGTCGCAGGCTGTAACAGACAGAGCTTGGATCTCTGTGTTTCACTGAGCAGCATTCATTTAACTTTCACTGGCACTGTGGTAGCCAGTTTGTTTGACCCTGGTGCCCTGGTGCCCTGAAGAATGAATAGCAAGAAATATAGCTATAGACATTAGTATGTGGTCATTACTTCATTGTTCCTCAGCCTATAGGGTAATCCAAACAAGTAAAGGAAAGGCTTGTAAAATAGTGCTCTCTTTTAGGGTTAGCCGGAGATGTATTGTGTATATTATTACAAACTGATCCTGTGCTGCCCTCTTGTGAAGATGATTATGGTGCTTGATGCTTCAGAATCTTCAAACAATATACAGTCATGCACATTGCTGGTTAAAAGTTTGGTGACGTCTGTCTGAATGAGATATTTATATCAATATTGCCTTTCCTGAAGGCCTCCTCCTGAATCAGAAGATTTCATATGAATACTATACTAAAAATCAGATTTTAACACATTTTTATAAGTCGAAGTTTAAGTTTATATAATTTTTTAGAACTGAACACAAGAAAACACAAGCACTGCAAAAAAGCATATAAATAGAAACTTACAGATAGTAAGTTATACTATAGTAAATAGTAGTAGTAAAAATGTAGGTACAAGGTGGATGGTTTTAATAATCAAATCAAATCAGGTTTATTTATATAGCGCCTTTTACAACAGATGTTGTCTCAAAGCAGCTTTACAAGTGTCCGAGTCCAAGCCCCCAGTGATCAAGCCAAGGGCGACAGTGGCAAGGAAAAACTCCCTAAGAGCGTGAGGAAGAAACCTTGGGAGGAACCAAGACTCGGGGGAGGCATCCTCTTCTGGCTGACACTGGTCACTACGACAACAAAGATAATTATATAAAGAAATACAAAGAATAATAAATTATAAAATACAGCATACAACAGTCCAGGACTTAGCCACAGCGGGGGGGGGGGGAATCAGAGGTGTTGAGAGAGGACTCCATCCAGCTGGTTGATCCATCGTCTGTGTCTGAATAAGTAGGAGGTGGTTGGCTTAGGGCAGCTAACAGGAAAGCCTCATCAGTCCTTACTCAGTATCAGGTTGGATGGGAGGGCAGCCATTAGCTCGGTAAAAGTAAAGAAAGACAAATGGTTCTGTGTGGAACTAAGTATGGAACATAAAATGTAGACATTTCAGAAGCATGGCAGCAATTAACTATTACAGCCTAGCTATAATGGTGTAGTACAGTGTGCTAGAGAAAATTGTCAAGAAGCTGGGCACTGAGTTTTAAATGGTTTTATTCAGAGCTTTGCATGAACAACATGGATACGAACATCAGTGCTCCTCCTCAAACAGACAAAGACCGACAATGACATGCACAGACGTACACACTCACACAACAAACACGACACAAGAACACTCCTCCACATGGACACGCCCACACAGACACAGAGGGAGTGGCCACCGTAATACTAGCGAAAAGAACAGAACCAGAAGGTAACACAGACTTGGGGGCGCCCTGAGGCACTGGCCTCACTCCACTACACCGTCAACAAACTTGAGTGATCGCGTGCAGTGGTGGGACGATAGTAGCAGCGTCTCAGTATGCCATGAAACCCTCTAATTTAATAATTAAATTAGTATAATTGAAAAATATACTACACTATCTAGTAATACTATCTATGTTTATCAAATGATAAGTCAGAGTTAAATACGATGGTAAGATTTTTTGCTACTGAGCCCGGTGTAATGGGGAAGTCAGCAGATTTAGCATTAGATCTGATATTTCCTGTCTATTTTCTCTAGCCTCGGTCTGGGTCTGTCATCAGGTTTGGCTGATATGTACAGTGGTATGCAAATGTTTGGGAACCCCTGATCATTTTCATGATTTTCCTTTATAAATCTTTGGTTGTTTGGATCAGCAATTTCAGTTAAAT
>JAOYMR010000022.1:8689068-8700452 GCA_025802075.1 Tenebrosternarchus preto
AATATATTTATTGGAGAATACTTCCAAGGATCTATTGATGACTAAATGTGCCGTTAGTAAAAAAAAAAAATTACTTCATTAAAATTGAGTTTTTACCAGGGAGAATGAAGCAACATGGATTAACTACTCAGTAAATAATTCTCTAATAACTCTATAGCCTTTATAGTTCTATTGGTGATGTAAGGAAATTGGAGAGGCTATGAAGTATGCTGCTGTGTAAATGACTTCAATATAACGATGCTTCAATATAACTAAAAGCACTGCTTAAGTTGTATTATGCTGAGAGTATCCATTTATGATCAGCATGAAGCTTACTATTCAGTTAGAACCTAAATGAAAACTAGCCCTCATCTGGTTAGCTGAAACAAAATCCTTCAATAAATATTTCAACAAATTCATCAATATACCTTTCATTAAATCCATAAACCTATATTTCAATCAATCTATCACTGTATCCTCCAATAACTCTGTGAATATAATCCATCAAGTTCTCAAGCCACCCGAGTGAACATAAATACTGCACATTTTGTAATTCCCTCATATCTTTTTCAAGCATATAAAATCTGTTTAATAACAGAGAAAACAAATACATTTACAGTACCTTAGCACAGGGGTGAGAACTACTGCAATACATCAGTATGAATTAACATGGTTCCATTAAATAAAAAGAAAAAGAGAAACGATGTGTGTGTAATTAATACAAAATAAGCATGCTACTGTACCACATGTAGACTCCTCCGAGGAACTTTGAGCATGCATGAAATATCATCCACTATGGAGTCCACAACCCTCTGTGACCCAAACAGCTGAGGATCATTATAGTATATATCTCTGTTGGACATGATGCATAACCACTCTAGTACATATATGCATTTAACAACTTTGTCTTCTCTTGTACTGTATGATTTATGGGACTATTTATAGAGGTAATATAACCATGCTACAACATTTATGAACTTGATGTGGCAAAAACCTACAAAACCCAGCAGAATATATACTTATGAGATCATAGGCTGCCAGTAACAGAAAAATAAACTTTGGCAAAAGCAATCTATTCTTGTTATTATTAAAACTTATTATTACTACTGCTACCAATAATAATGTTATAATAATAATAATAATAATAATAATAATTATTATTATTATTATTACTACCCAGGTTTGGAGGTATACCTACCTTTTGGTTGAATATGAGTCACTTTGGACCAGTTTGTAAATAGTTGACAGGCATTTCAAAATCTGTGCTGTATGTAGAAAGATGCCATCGATCACAAAACTTAGAACACCACAGAAAACTACACATAAAATGCTCTTTAGTTATACAAGTAAAAATGGATGTTCCATAATTCCAAAGATCATCAAACATACAAATTCTTTCACTGAGTAATATTTAAACATATATGGAGTGAGATTTATATATCTGCTTAAAGATTTGTGTGGTAGTTTACATATATCTAACATCAATGGTAAAGACTAAGTGATGTCTGTGGAGTTTAAGATCAATACCAGGATATCCAATCAGAAGTTTCATACAACTCTAATATATCTAATATAGTGGCTTTAATACTATTTACATGTCATTTGTGATGGTTTCTAAGTAATAGTGAGTTGGCATTGGCATATGCATCCCATCCAAAAGTTAAAATCTTCTAAATTACAAAATGTATGCGCTTTGCATGACAATGAAACCTAGTCTGCATGTTTATTCCTTTGGGTAGGCCAATGTGAGACTGTACAGTTTGATTGATGTGAAAATCCATGTTGCCTCTGTGTTGACCTTAATGTCCACTCCTGTTGCTGACTCAGCTCCGCCACTAGTATTAAATGGACCATTCTCACCAAACTTGGTTACAGATGAAGGGCAGTCACTTCGAAGAGTTGTGATTGTGGCATCTGAACTCATAAGCAGACCAAGGGATCTGTCAAATCTGACTTAGAAAAAAAATATGAATCAAAAATGCTAACATAATTTCAAGGATTCTGATACTGCATAGCGATAAGTCTTTCTTATGCCTGTATAAGGGCCAACCCTTTTGGGCAACATGCAAAAACATTTTTAAAGTTCTTAGGAGTTTCTCATACTTTTGTTGTGAAATTGGTTAATCAAATTCAAATAATGCTTGTTAGGTTTACCAAGATTGTGTAAATAACCTTTATAAACAGTTATTTGTACAAGAGCATTTGTTTAAGAGAATTGTGAATTAGCATTTGGCATCCCAAAAATGTCTTATAAAGCTAAACACCTTGCCCAGTTTGTCTGAAGGTTTTAAAAAAGCCCATCAAAGATAAAGAGTAACTTGCCTATTAGTACACAAAAACATGTCACACTAACATCAATAGCTGTTGAAAGCAGACAAACCTAAGGAATAGGAAAACTGTCACAATTAATGTATTAATTAATAGTAAAATGTCTTGGCAAAGCATGGGAGTCCATGACAAACGGGAGGTAACGAGGAAGCAAGAGAATAAGAGTGAAAAACAGATGTTGTCCAAGATACTGACCGTGTATATCAACATCACAAACTGCTGCAAGATAAAAAATTATTTTATTTGAAGGCTAATAAGCTGTATTGTCTGGCCACTGTATTGCCAGACGTAAGATTAATGCAACCATGGCAATTTAAATAAACCATGAGAATATGTTAAGTACTATGTGTCAATAAGGATAACTATAACTATAATTATTGCAGTAAGAGCAGATGCTAGCAGCTAGACCAGGCCTCAAACCTGGGTCTTCCACATGACAAGAGCCAGCTCACTATCATAGCTGTCACATTGTGCCGGGCACCAACACCCAGCGCCACTCCCCCAACAACACGCCTGTCTCTTCCACCCTCCCAATCTCCAGTGTATTGATACCACTCATTCCACTAATCACCTTTGTCTCTGTATATAAGTCCACGGGTTCTGCCTGTCAACTGCTTCACATTCACTTGCCCTCGATGGACTGACCTGCTGCCTGCGCCATTGCCAAGTTGCCGCCAGCCTTCGCAAGCTTTACTTTGTTTTGCTAATCGCAGAACCTTACGCTGCGTTTTGCTTTTCTCGGCCTGTGAGTTGCTGCTCACCTGCAGCCAATAAAGACTATGTTTCACTGCCGCCGTCACAATAGCAGTAAGAACATTTATAATTAATAAAGAACACATTTGATCCCTTAGAGCATCTCAGTCACTCTGACTTTTCCTTTTCCTAGGTTAGGTTTATTATTATTATTATTATTATTACTATTATAATACCTGTTCATTTTAAGTAAAAAATCTTAGCGGTTTGCTCCAAAAGAATAATCAAAGTACAAATGAGAATAATTACAAATGAAATCTAAAATGTATTATATAACTAGGCCCAACAAACATTTTGTCTAGCAAGCAGGCTACTTAGTATTATTTTAAAAATACCTAAAGACTATACAAATAACAGTAGGTCTGCTACATCTGAGCAAAACAGTCAGCAACACCTATATGGCTTCAAGACATCAAACAGCCTTCAAAATTAGCATGGACCCTACCTCTCATGAAAAACAGGCTGAAGTCAAATTTATTTATATAGCATTTTTTACAACAGCCATCGTCACAAACAGCTTTACAGATATCTAAGCTCCCAGTAGTGTCAAGAAAAAATGCGTAAGAGCACAAAGGGGAAAAAACCTTGAAAAAAAGAAGGGGTGGGGCCCATCCTTCTCAGGAATATATGCTGTTGCCAAAGCACTTTACAGTTGTCTATAAACCAAATATATTATAGTCTCACGTAAGTATTAAAGTAAGAAACAGACAAACGGATTATATGCTCCTGAGAGTGCAACACACCAGAAATTGCTTAGAACTTTCTTTGCTAATGTCTTAATTTTAGGAACAGCATCATCACAGGTATATTATGTGCCTGAGAAAAGGTGCCATTAGGTACCAGTTTGAAAAACTGCCCTCCAGACAAGAGGCTCGTCTGTGCTAACAGGCATGTATACGCAATCTATATAATACGTTGAACAGTTTGAGTAACATTTACATAACGAATCAAATAGACACGTCTATCACTTAGCAAAGTAAAGTAATACTTTGTGTGAACCACCTTCCGATAAATATATGTAATGCTGGTCAACGCATCAAATTACTGCTTACGATGCTTTACATACCTGTCAAGAATGAAGGACGCTTGGCGGATTCTGCCATGTTTTCTTAGCTAATCAGACGGAGATCAGAGTGGGGGTAATGGGCCGTTTAGTAGCTTCTCATAAAGTGACTGACCGGAGGTAAATATAAGCACGGACTTTACTCCAGTCTGTGGGGCAGTTTTTCAAATACGTTTTCTCAGTCACCCAATACACGTTCAGTTTATTTTTATGCACTCCATATTTCACAATGTATTTGAATTTATAAGAAAAAGACAACACCATAGAGAACCATATTCTACTGCGAAGACATAACTGCACGGATCATTTATGTAGCTTTGCTTTGCTTTAAATGTTCGAACTCGAGTTGTACCTCACATTTGTCCAGGTGGAACGATTCTTCAAGACCAAGACGGGTGCTTCTTCCCTAGATAAACCCTGAATTATCTTCTGGATAACATTTTCGATCCGTGTTAAAACGTTAGGCCTGGAAAATCATTAGAGAAACCGAAGTTACATCTTAGATCAGGAACAAATAAAGAAAGAATACAGTTTAACAATTAATTTACCTTTACCTATCAATATCCCCAAAGCTGGTGGTTGAGGTTTCGCTAACAGCTTCAAGACTTTGCAACAACGCAGTTCGTAGTTTGTCTATCTCGGAAAACTGCTCAGACATAGCTAGTTTTCGATTTAGTCAACATCCAAGTCGAGGTCTTAACCGTTACAAATGCAAAAGTGTCTCCAGATGCTAGTTACTATATACTGACTAACTATTCTAGCTTGCTAACATGCTATTATGCAAATCCCAACGCAATAGTCATCAAACATCAAGCAATGTTTTGGGCACGTTGTTGCTGTTTTTAGTAACAATATTTATTCTAACTTTGATGCTCTACAAAAACAGCTTAAAAGTCTCTCCGTTGGCAGTGTAAATTAGTGAACTAAACTGATATTTTCCTTGATGCCAGGTACGTAGCTAGAGCCGTTATTCTTCTAGATAAGGCTAATCGCACAGGCTCTTTGATTGACCCCACTCAGTGGCCAATGTCATATCCTGACGTATAAAAACAGAATTTTGGAAAACTCCAGAATGCTGACTACAGTGACCCTGAAACTAACGACCTATGGATCAACATTGGGTACCTAGCTGCTGTTAGCTAATTAGAATTCATTTTTTAAATGAATTAAAAAAAAAAAAATTCCTCGTCCCTCACTTCCCAATCGGCATTATTTTAATTACCCATACACATAAAAAAAAAATTATATTATTATATATATATACTCCACAGAAAAGGTATGATATATAGCTTGACATCAGCAACGTGTTGCTCTGGCAGGGACAGCTGTTTGCAGTCCAAAACTTTGATGCTTGGAACAGATGGAAAATAAACAGGTCAGCGTGACTTCCATGTTGGAAGGGTTTTTTGCCCTCCAGGTCCCGCACCAGTCATGTTACTGAAAACTGACTTGGCTTGTCTGTTCCCCTCATTCGAGCCATGCAAAGAGAGTTGTGTCAACAGAAGTTGAAAAGTATGTTCAAAATTTTGACTCATCTCCATAAGTTTTTATGGAGTTTTTATGCAATATTTTTTGACTCATCTCCAATAAGTTGTGCTCCTTATTGTCCTTTGGATACCTGTACTGACAGTATCAATATCAGTAAGTTGTCAGCACAGCACTGTATTTCCCACACTTGTTTAACTATAGCCTACGCACTAAAAATGACAAAAAAATCCACTCTATTTGACTCAAATAGTACTAGATGTGCCCCTGGGTGTCCAAAGCCCTATTTTTTACCTGAATATTATATATTTATTTAAAGAGTTAATAAGGTACCAGCAGAAAACTGTATTTCCCTGCCATGCTAGTTTTATCTTACACTATTCCATGTTTTAATGTACACTATCCCTTCTTACACTATTCCATGTTTTAATGTACACTATCCCTTCTTACGCTATTCCATGTTTTTAATGTACACTATCCCTTCTTACACTATTCCATGTTTTAATGTACACTATCCCTTCTTACAGGCATTTCTTTTTCATTTTGGGGGGAATTTTGAAAGAATTTGAGTTGCTATTGTGACTAAGTTTCAATAGAATCACAAGGCTAAAATAATTTTGCTTCTGTGAAGTGGCCCTAGTAAAACAATCTACTCCATATTGAAATTGTCCAACCAACTGTTAAAAGACACAATGATACAAGGAGATACATTTTGGATCAACAGCTGAATACAGTACAATTAAGGCATCATAGTATAAACAACTATTAAATGTATGCTTCAGTCATCTTCAAAAACGCATTTAACAGTGTGTTCAATTTTAATGGATTCAAGATTGAGACTAAAGTTGTAAGAAACATGTAAAATTCTGTAATGTACTATAAAACAAAATATAGTTAAGCATGAAACATAATTTATAAATTTATGTTTTTTCCTCATCCAGGCTGAAACCAAGGGGCCATACTGCCACCTGAATGCTCCTGACCTTCAGGTGAGGAAGAGCCTTCCGCCCATCAATATCAAGTGTCAAGCTCTTCAAGGGGAGCTCCACCATTGTTGGGGGGACTGGAAACGGTCATTTTTCTTTACTGGCTTGCCAGTGCCACCTCCTATTGTGTGGTCTCTGAGGTCTTTGATGTTCCCCAGACCATGGTTCATGATGCAGTCTACCACATTGATGAAGACATCATGGGCTTTTTTAAAAGAATAGTCTATTTTCCATCTCTGCTGTCTTGCAGATTCTCCTGCTTTCCATCACATTGCTGGCAGCATTGACAGCATCCATATTTTAATTAAACCACCCAAGCAGTTCAAAAAAGATTTTTTCAACCTCAGATTCTTTCATGCTGTACAGCTGTAGGTCATCTGTGACCACAGAGTCTGCTTCCTGAACAACAGGGACTACCTGGATGAGTACATGACGCATGAGTCCTTAAATGCTGTCATGTTGGTGACCCACCATAGACATAGAATTTATATATATATATATATATATAAAAATGTACAACATTGGCTACTTGAATTAAAATAAAACAAGCTAGTTGGCTCACACAATAGAGGATGGGTTCCCTTTTGAGTCTTGGTCCTCCCAAGGTTTCTGTCTGTTCTGCCAGGGAGTTTTTCCTTGCCACTGTCGACCTCTGCTTGCTTATTAGGGATCTGGAACCATACAATTGTAAAGCCACTTTGTGAAAATAAGTGTTGTAAAAATCATTACATAAATAAACCTGAACTATAATGCAGCTCATTCTATGTGATGCTGCTCTACTGTCAAAGTAGACACCTCCCCTTTATGTGTGTTATCTGTTTCACTCATCTCTTGTTTATGTCTCATCATCGCTGACCCCATTTAGATAATCAAAATTATTGTGCTACTTTTAAATTGTTTGCTACATGGTGCTGGTAAATAAAAGCTTATTAATATAAACATTTTTTTACATTTATTCATGAAACTATTTTCCTTTATTCATGTATAAAATATTTTTATCCAAAGTGAATATACATTTTCAGCATGTGTTGCTAGGTTGAATAAAAGGAAAAACAATCAATAATCATATATTTTAACCCTAAATCAGAAAAGGATGTTATTGTACCTCATTTTTACATTATCTATTATCTTGTAATTTTATTTGAGATTTTAACATTTTTATTTTACTTTAATGGGCTCCATCTCGCATGCTAGGCCATGAACTCTGACAAAAAAAATACAAAGTAAATGTAAACTTACTTAATACAAAGTAAAGAGATAAAACTCAAATAAGATTACAAAAGCATACTGTTTGTTTCAGTTTAAGAAAAAATACAAATTAGATAGGGTTTATTTGCAATAAAGCTTATGCTAATTTCCTCAAATCCTTTTTGTGCAGATTTGTTTCTCCCAGTAAACAATGCCTTATTAGAGGATTGCCAGGCTGTAAGCGCCTCTGTGTCATGGTCGCTGTCACACTGCCCTCTGGCCTAACTACACAGAACTCTACTTCCCATCATGCACCAGGAAGCCACAGGAGATCATCTCCTGAATTTGGACTTTTTTATTTAACCTATTTAAGCTTGTGTTTACAGCTTACTCACTGTGGGGTGTTGTTTATGTATGCAAATAATACTGAGCATTCTATTCAGACTGTTCTTTCTATGTATTAAATCTGCATGTAAGTCTGCATGTATTTGGACTTGTTTTTTTTATTATTCTTCTCTACCATTGACTAGTTTTTGTCTTCCTGGTTTTTGACCCATGCCTGCTTAACATTTGGATTTTTGCAGACTGCTCTTCTACATGCATCTGTATATTCTTGTTGCATTACAGTCACTCCCTACTAGTAAACAATACTAATAACATAATTTACTGCAGCAAATATATTTATTGTTAATATACAAACTATGTTGATGATAATTATCTTGACAAAAGCTTCTGACAGCACACAAGATTTGAGTCCATTTAACTAAATTGCACAGACTGATAACCTTAGTTAATTTAGGCATGCATTAAAATTTTTGACAGCATTAACATCAGTTGTAGGAAGCTCACTCTTGGCTGTTTTTAGATGTACATTATAGCAGCTGTCACAAGCGTGATCGTTTGATGTGTAGAAGAATAGACCGGAGACAGTGAGTTCCTTTTCAACCATTTATTGCCACAGAGAACTCTGGAGATGTCACTTCACAGTGGAGTGCGAGTGAGATCTGAGCATACAACATTTACACACACTCATGTATTCAAACACACATCGCTATTCTTAAGATGTACTTTTTTCTAACTGCTCAAGGACGTTTTCCTGTTTTTGGCACATACTTGCTGTCTCTGTGCTTATCATTGTCAGGGAGTCATAACCATAACCAGTCATAACCAAGATGGCGCTGCGAATGGCTGCCTCGGTGACGAGCTCCTCAGTCCTGTGCGTGTTTTTGTTTGTTAATGTTGCTTACTGTACTTCAAACTCAGTAAGTTGGAGCAAGGAACAGTTATGTACCTTCAGGAACTATGTTTCACCAGTTTTTATTCTGGAGTTTATTCAAGAACCTTCAGATTTTCTTGAAATCCTCACAACAGGTGCGCTGGCCCTGCTCGGCCTGGTGAGGAGACGGTGGAAGCCCCGGTGCAGAGACAGACAAGCAGGTGCGCTCGTACGGCTGAGATGGCGGGGGTTTCGGACTCCCCTACCATCAATATTCCTCTCCAACCTGCGCTCTCTTCACAACAAAACTGAAGCGATACTCCTACTCAATCGGACCAACAAGGACTTCGCTAACACTTCTGCCCTCTGTTTTATGGAGACCTGGGCTTCCGACCTGACCCCGGACAGCGCGCTGCACGTCCCCGGCTTCCAGCTGCACCGAGCGGACAGAGACGCGGAGCTCAGCGGCAAGAGTAAAGGAGGAGGTATCTGTTTCTACATCAGCGAGCGCTGGAGTACAGACAACAAGGTACTGCTACGCTCAGGCTCTCCTCACCTGGAGTCTCTCTTCATCAGCTGCAGACCGTTCTACTCTCCCAGAGAGTTCGGCTCCTTCATCCTGGCCGGCATTTACATCGTGCTGCACGCGCGCACGAGCGACGCGCAGAAACAGCTGGCCGACCAGGTAATGAAAGTGGAGAGAGAGAACCCGGACTCCCTGCTCATCATTCTGGGGGACTTCAACAGTGCGACCCTCACCAAGGAACTACCCAAATACAGACAGCACGTCACCTGCGCTACGAGAGAGGAGAATATTCTGGATCACTGCAACACCGCTATTAAAGGCGCCTATTGCGCGGTCACGCGCACAGCTCTCGGGCACTCCGATCACGGCCTCGTTCACCTCATCCCAACATACAGGCAGAACCTCAAAACCAACAAGCCTGTCATCCCAACAGTGAAGAGGTGGACCAGTGGAGACATTGAGAAGCTCCAGGGCTGCTTTGAATCCACAAACTGGAGCGTGTTTGAAGAGACGGCAGACGGACTAGACGAGTACACGGACACCGTGACATCATACATCAGTTTCTGTGAGGACAGCTGTATTTCTACTACATCACGTAAGAAATACAGCAAAGACAAGACATGGTTCTCTACTGAACTCAGGCAGCTTCGGCAGGAAAAGGAGGCAGCGTTTAGGAGTGAGTACAGGACTGTTTACAGAGAGGCCAAATACAGACTGGAGAAAGGGATTAAAGCAGCAAAGCACAAATACTCTGAACATCTGAAAAGCCACATTGCTGCTAATGGCCCATCTTCAGCCTGGACAGCCCTGAAACAGATCACCAATCATAAGGTGAGGAAGACCCCACTCCTGATTAACAACCGCCAGCTCACCAACGACCTGAACGAATTCTACTGCAGATTTGAGCCATCAAAGGACAATCTTCAGGCTGTCTGACCCAGTCAGTCAACCTCCTCCCCCACCCTGGCTCTCTCACCTCTGCCCCCTGCACACTTCTCCATTAGTCTGAAGGACGTTCACAGGCTCTTCAGCAAACAGAAGGTGAGAAAAGCTCCAGGGCCTGACTCAGTCTCTCCATCCACCCTAAAGCACTGCAGTGACCAGTTAGCACCAGTCTTCACCAAGATCTTCAACAGGTCAACTGGAACTCTGCTCTGTTCCCGCCTGTTTCAAAACCTCCACCATCATTCCAGTACCCAAGAAAGCCACCATTTCTGGCCTTAATGACTACAGACCAGTAGCTCTGACCTCTGTAGTCATGAAGGTCTTTGAATGCCTGGTCCTATTCCACCTGAAAGTAATTATAGGCATTACAGGCTGCACCCCCTGCTGGACTTCTGGACCCCCTGCCGTTCGCATACAGAGCTGACAAGTCTGTCGAGGATGCAGTTAACTTGGCCCTGCATGTCACGCTGCAGCATCCTGTAGTCCTGGAACCTACGCTAGAGTTCTGTTTATGGACTTCAGCTAGGTATTTAACACAGTAATGCCGCAGCTCCTGGGAGTCAAACTGTCCCAGCTGTCAGTGCCAGAGCCGATGTGCCGGTGGATTGTGGATTTTCTGACAGACAGGAGACAGCAAGTGCGGCTGGGAAAACACTCATCAGACCTCCGGACCCTCAGTACTGGAGTACCGCAAGGCCGTGTGCTCTTACCCCTACTCTTCAGTCTCTACACCAATGACTGTGTCTCGAAGGAACCAACTGTGAAGATCCTGAAGTTGGCTGATGATCTCACCGTGGTGGGCTTCATAACTAGTGGTGATGAGTCTGCCTACAGACAGGAAGTCGAGCAGTTGGTCTCCTGGTGCAGCAGCAACCACCTGCTGCTCAACACACAGAAGACTGTAGAGATGGTGGT
>JAOYMR010000022.1:8726431-8737770 GCA_025802075.1 Tenebrosternarchus preto
GAGTAGGTGTGTATGTTCTGACGGAACGCGAGACCTGCGCCCTCTGGTGGCGCTTAGGCTGACCTACCGTGACAGTTAGTAAGTAATAAATGATCACAGACCAATTGAGATGCCAAGAAACAGAAAAACCTAAAACTTGTGAATCAGCCATTTCAAAATGGAAAACTAGACAATGATCTGAGAGCAGCAGTAATAACTTGAGATGTGACAGACAGATCACAGATATATGAGCGTGGGAAAAAGGTGAACTAATAATGGAGAGTTACAGCTGGAAATGTTGTCCTAAAGAAGATGCCATTAATCCTCAAGGACCACACCTCCTTCATGTAAGCTTTACTTCCTGGTAATAGTACATTAGTTCCTTGAAGCATTATATCAATACCTGTGACAATCATGAGGAAAAGGTCAGATTCCATGCTGAAAATGTAAAGAATATTGCTAAGAATGTGAATTTGGTCACTTAATATGTTAAGACAATCCACATTATCATTAATGCCTTAATATCATTAATAGACATTCTGTTGGGGGTTGGATGGTTAAACTTGGTTTAATATTAGAAAATATTTAATGTCAGACAGATGAAGCCAACAGTTATAATGCCTACTGATGGAGGAGACAAAGTAAGATAAGCGCGTAACACCTAAGGTTGAACAGTATCGATGTGGGTTCACTATTTGGCAAATAACGGGTTATTGTTGCCCTTTCTATTTATGCATTATAAATGCTTATTAATTATCTTTAATGCATTTACAAGATAATTAATAACCTCTAATAAAGACATTTGATTCCGTTTTTAATAACTTTATAAGAGTAGCCTTATCTTAAAATGGTACACAAAATACATGCCTTTTACTGCATTTCTGCAAAAAAATATATTATGTTATATATTGTGTGTATGTGTGTGTGTGCACATGCTGTGTAGAATTGTTGGTCCCATGATAAAGACCTCCAAGCATCTTTATTAATTTACTGTTGTGTTCTTTTCTCTCTCCATGTGCTTAACATATGCAGGTCTTGTGTTTTAGTGAAATAAATATTGGCATATTACCTACTTTACCTGTTATTCTCTTCACCTCTTGAGAATTCTGTATAGCACAAAATGTAGTGGTATATTTGAATGTTCATAAATTATATTATTGATAATATGTTTGCTGTACATATAAACCCTTTTCAGAATTTCATGTCTCAGTGCCTGATAAAATCTGTACCAAATCAAGATAATCTATTGCAAAAATAATGAAAAAGATACATTTGATAAGATACATAATGAAATAGATACATTTGTATGCAAGTTTAAACTTGATTTTTTTTACTTTTTAAAGATATATTTACCATAATAAATATGAAACGTTTATCTATCTGTATTGTCTATTTGAACAATATAACTTAATAATGCAGTTACATATTCCATAATTTATCTCTATAAAATTATTTTTTTCATTATTAGTGCTGAAAATGATCTGTTTGACAAAATAAATAGTGATAACAGTGCATTGAGATTTTTAACCTTAGCAAAGCACTTTCAACATTTTTGGTGTTTTTCAGTTCAGATGTCCGCTGGGGGTAGGGGCAAAGTGGTTTAATTATTCATAAGCATTAAAGCACTGGCTTCCCATAATGCATCTGCCTTAGCCTTTCCATGGATATCTGGTCTTGCGATCACTGCTCCCAACCCCCCACCTAGCTTTAAGACGGCACAGAACATACATGGCAGATATCAACCAGATGAAGTGCCCAGCACTGAATCAAGCCACAGGGAAATCAAGAGGGATTTTCCATCAATTCATGTGCTTATGTTTTTACAGGGAAAATTCATAACCACCTTGAACTATATAATTTGCTAGATTTGCTGTAAATCTATATCAGTACTGTTTCATGTCTTTTATACTATTCCTTATACTCTCTACCCTTCTGACCGTGATATACTACTGTCTTGCTCTTAACCTTTTTTCTTTCCCTTTTCTTTCTGCATTGCGTCTAATATTGCAAACCTCAGCAGTGCTCCATTTGTGGACAATCTTGCACTTATGTGCTTTAGCATGAGGATGTGTGTGAATGCAAGCTGGTGTGTATGTGAGATTGAAGGTGGGAGGGGGTCTTTGTTAGGCAGCAGAAGCTCTCCCCTTCCATTTAAAAAAGAGGGCGTACATTATCTCAGCCAATCAGGACATGACAAGGTAGTGTAGCAGCAAAACTGCAGCAGAGCAAATGAGAAGAAAAATGTCTGGAGTGTGTACACACCCTTCCCATATACAGGCCTCTGTGTCTGTCCTTTCCGTGTAAGTGAGTTGTGTACCTGTCAGAGTGGGCAGCTATATTATTGTTGCAGAAGAAGAAATCCACAGTAGTCCAGGAGGTTAGCCATTTATGTTGGAGAGAACATTCTTAGGATTGTATCTTTTCTCTGAGGCATTTGATTTGAAGACAAGTTCCCCTTCTGAGAGAAAGTCCCATGTGGTAAGTGACTTTATTCAGATTTATTCAGATTTATATGTGTGTATGTGTATATATATATACATATATATCCAATGCTTATAAAGATTCAAGACAAAAATATTTTCTCAGCTAATCTGTATTCATTATTGAGAGTCACAAGTCTTAAGAGGCAGAACATTTTAAGTGATAGAAGATGTGTTCCTTGTCTGTGCTGTTAGCTAAAGTAATTGGATTGCACTGGCTTCTTGCTGGGACAGTGCAGTTAGGTAAGGTTAGATTCTAAATGCTGCATTATAACACAAAATTGGACCATGATAGTGATATGAAAATGACAGTAGTAACTGGAATTTTGTACATTGTAATAAGATTTTCCCTATAATAATTTCCATTACTTTTGTGTGTTTTTTAAAGAAGCAAACAAATGTGTCTTATGTTTTGAGAGTGTGCTGTCAACTATTAAGTACCTTTAAAATGGAAGAATGAGCTATTTTTTTCTAATTAGTCTTACAGAAAAAAAAACAGTGTGGAAAAATTACACATATATTGACATTAAAATATCTAAACAACTGAGTGTGGCTTAAATACAACATATGGTGCCCTCACACTACCGAAATAAAAAAGATATCATTCAAGTGCAGTGCCCTCTAGGGGAAAGAACAGCACAGCAACAGTACAGTACATATGAGTAAAGTTTAATCAATAGTTCACTCATTTGATTTTATGGTATATATTTAACTTCCATGTATATTATTTTAGTTATTAATCTTAGAGCATAATATTCTGCTGTAGTTTATTCTGTAGCTATACTGAAACTAATATGAAAACAGTGGTGACGATGGTGAGAAACATTTAGGAAGAGATGCCCTGATAATCAAGGACATTAAATTTATAACTATTTTGGGGTATGATTGTTGCAGTTTGGGTAAGAACAGTC
This sequence comes from Tenebrosternarchus preto, assembly GCA_025802075.1. Classification (NCBI taxonomy): domain Eukaryota; kingdom Metazoa; phylum Chordata; class Actinopteri; order Gymnotiformes; family Apteronotidae; genus Tenebrosternarchus; species Tenebrosternarchus preto. Next base: position 8,729,802 of record JAOYMR010000022.1, read on the forward strand.
TTGATTGACATTGTGATTGATTTTAAGATGCAGTTCTCAGTGGTGCAGGTGTGCTGTATGTGGTACAAGAGCAGGCCAGGTGCATGTGTGTTTGTATCTGTTTGCTAAATAAGAGATGTGGAAACAGGCAAGAAAGCAAAATGGGGGAGAATGTTGAAAAGAAACTGTTAAACAGAATATAGAGAAAACCAGGTGCATGTAGAAGAGCATAAAATAGAGACTGGTATAAAAAGTGTGTGTGTGTGTGTGTGTGTGTGTGTGTGTGTGTGTGTGTGTGTGTGTGTGTGGTAAGGGGGAGGGGTTGGGATGGAGTGAGTGTGCTGAAAGCTCTGAGCACTGCAGTATGCTGCGGTGCCCATCCCCTACACACAGCAATGCTTAAAATGGACCACTGCAGCTTTCATGAACACTGAGAGGACCCTTATGCAAAGACAGCAGCAATACTTTATATAAAACAACCACACAAATGACATGTACATTATAAAAAGGTCTTTGCATCATTATGGCATTGTGAATTCTTCTGTCTCACTTGACATTCATGGAAATAGTATCTGCTATTGCTGTCATCTTAAAAGCACCATACAGGACCTTCTATTCAGACGTAAGGTTATATATAACTCATATAACGCTTTCTTAGAGTGAATTAAAGTGCTACTTTAATTTCTGTATTTCATACACAATGACCTATCCAGGCAGCTCAGTCTGTTACAAATGCAAATGTTTAAAAGCAGTAACTATACATTGCCTTCTGACAGACACTCTTTTTGAAGGTCACCCTTTACTGTTCTTGATGATTGTAATACCTCGTGTGCAGCATTAGCATTCATACCTAAACCAGTCTAACATACACAGTCAGGAAAACATAGTGTAGTAAAGAAAAAAAAGGATTTAATTAATTTGTTGGGCTGAGTATGTTTGCACAGATGTTACCTTGATAATTATGTTATTATTTGAATGAATTGAAAAACCTGTGTTGTCCACCCAGATCCTGTATGAACAAGGAAGGCATTTCTGAAGTATTCTTATGAAGTGCTGGATTTATAGAGTTATCTTTAGAACATGCTAGTCTTAGCACCAGCCTTTGGGTTATAAAGACAAATGGACTGGTGGCAGGTTGTCTAGCATGTGTTTGGTACTTCAGGAAGGTCTGTACTTGTTCACTGCAGTTACTATAGAAGACAAGGAGTTTCATTGCTGCAAACAGGAAAGCAGCTCCGTGTTAGTTATATAGCTCTGACAGTTTGGATTTTGTAGCATTAATCAGTTACATAACATTTGTACAACATATTGACCGTGTGAAAAAGAAAGAACAGGTCCAACTAAATATTTGAACAATGAATTTAGGTGAATCTAATCTGAATACTTATCCTAAATGTGAAAGTAATTACTTAAGGCTTATAAGCAACTTTTATTTATCGCTGTTTGATGAAATGTCTAGGGTCTGAGGAGGCCAGACAGCAATGTGAAAGCGTGAACAAAGTTTATTTCCAATGCAATGTGAAATAGCATCATGAAGGTATTCACACACTCCTATTTACAGTCATAACTAACAAACAAAATAATGAAATAAACTAAACCAGGTACCATGTATCCAAAATATGAATAATTATAAAACAAAACAAACTAATGTCCATGTACCAAGGTGGACTGTACCAAATAAATGAACAAAACAAAAGATGGCTATCCTTATCATCGCTCCCATCAAAGACACAGAAGATAGCACCCATTCCTGACCTAGTGTGTCTATACATCATGAGACCCATCCACAATTTGTGGTGAGCAAACAGCAGTGTAGCTAAAACTGTACTATAGCAGAAATAACAAAACATAGTGTGTAGCTAAAACTGGTACTATAGCAGAAATAACAAAACATACATATCAGACAGCTCTAAGTTAGCACAAGCCTACATACATGCTGAATGAGCCACACACATACATACATACCATGTAACAAAAGCCAATCCACACATATTCATTTCAGGAAACTGAATAAAAGCTATATGCCCCCCCCCCTACTCTTAGCTGATTAGTGGATAGCCAAGCCAGGCTAACTCAAATTCAAACCAACCACGTCTCTGTGGAACAAAGCAAAACAAACAAACAAAAAATCTCACACTCCCCCTTCCCTCCACCTTTGAAAAAAGAAATGTTTTCATTTCACAAAAAGTACCAAAACCGTGTATCATGCTGAACAAATTCTACCTTAAGAACACCTGCTCACAACACTGTCCCTTCCCCCTTCCAAACAAACAAACAAAAAACCCCACCAACAACTGAGAATAACAAACAGGATCCAACGCCTACATGTTTATACATACAGAGCATCTACAACATGAAATATGTACAGACCCTTCGAAGGTCCAAATTCCAGCAATCAATATTTGAGGTCATACTTGGGTTTCTTAATAGCTCCACTGAATCGGGTTTGTACAGTGTTATGCCACCCATTTGTGGTAGGGTTGAGCTGTTGCTGTTATTGGTGGCAACTGAGAGGTGGATGGATTACCTTAATTGGTGACCGCCATGTGATGGCAGGTGGGCATGATAAAAGCCCGGGGTTTGGGACCGGTGTAATTTTCCGCTGCTGTTGCCACTGGAAGAACGAGGTGCCTAACAGTGGCGAATCTATAGAAGTTGAGTCCATCTGAACCTAGAAGCAGGTCTCCAGCCTGGCTGTCGGCAGGTATTAATTTTTATCTTATATTTATTGATAGCTGGCATGGAATGAGGCCATTATATAGCTTGCTAGCATCGGCCAGCATTGTAAACAAATCAGTATGTTACGTGCAGTTATGCTATGGTTGTAGTTACCGAGGCCATATGGGAACAATCGACTGGATGGTCTAAGTTATCGGTAGAGTGCAGCCACGTAGTAGCGAACTACTTATTTTATCATCTCGGTAAGCCAAACATGTATTAAAGAAAAATCAGGTAGGTGTACTTGGTTGGCTTTAGGTTCATTGTGTATAAACAGTACTGTTTTAAGTATAATTGCTCTGTATGCTTTAGAAGCATGTGTTAAAACTGTTTTAACTGTTTGTGTATAGAACTATTTTTGGTAGACCAGGCAAATGTTTACTGTTGTTATAAAGGGCTTAACCCCCATTTGACTTTGTAGCTGCTAGGCCGGTCTACACTTTCAAAAAAGAGTAATTTTACTATTGTGCTACTTGTCCTTTTAGAGGATTTGTTCCTGGTTTGCCACGCCCCCCCCTCCCCTGCTGTATATATATTGTACACACTGGAGATCAAAATTAGAGAAACACACACAATTTCCTAAATGTCAAGGTCATTTTGCAGTGCCATAAAAACTTAAATGATATAATTGAAAAAGTACACTGATCAAAAGTAGAGAACACTTTCAGATACCTGCAAGTTACTGTCTGGCAGCTTGTGCTAATTTCTTTAATTATCTTTAATTATGATAAACCCTATTTAACTGGCAGCCTAACTTTCCAGTTTTCAATGACTTTGCAAAAATGGTGAGCTGTTCCAAAGTGACTTGAACCCTCTGGCAGCAGGTTGTCCAGATGAAGGCCAAAGGGGTGACCCTATCAGCCATAGCAAGAGAAGTTAGTTATTCTAAGTCTGTGATTTCTAGAATATTGCATCTTTACAAAATCACAAACTCATTCAAGTCCCTCAAGAAGGCTGGTCGCCCACGAAAGACAAATGCAAGAGAGGACAGGATAATGCAGAAAATCTCCATGGGTAATTAGTTCAACACTGCAGCTGGAATCACTCGCCGGTCCACTTGTAGTTGTAGTTGTGAACTCACCAACCCCATCACATGCTGCATGATTTGTGCGTAGACCATGGCCTATCCCTGTAGTAAGAGAAAAGACCACACTCATAAACTCAATGATAATCATTGATGCATATCCAAACCACAATGCTGATGGTCATGACTTATTATTCAAACAATGGGGTAAATGTCTCAGTGCAATGTTACCAAAATAAAAGTGTACTGTATGTTTGGCACTAATTTAAATGTAAAGTGATCATTGTCAATTTCATCAGTCTATACATATACGTGGACAAAATTGTAATGTGGACTCCTACACATTACAACTACAGGAGATTTTATAACATCCTATTCTAAATCTGTAGACACCAATATGGAGTTGGTCCCCCCATTTCAGCTGTAACAGCTTATACTTTACTGGGAAAGCTTTCTACCTGAGTTTGGAATGCTTCTGTGGGAATTATTGACCATTTATCCAGAAAAACATTTGTTAGGTCAGATACTAATGTTAGAAGAGACGGCCTCGATTGCAATCTAAATTCTAGTTCATCCCAAAGCTATTTGATGGGGTTGAGGTCAGAGCTCTGTGCATACCAGTCATGTTCTTCCACACCATATTCACCCAACCCTGCCTTTATGGACCTTGTTTTGTGCACAGTCTTGCTGGAAAAGAAAAGGACCTCCAAACTGTGGGCCTTCTCCCCACAAAGTTGGAAGCATGCAATTGTCCAAAATGTCTTGGCATACATAAACATTAAGATTTCCCTTCAATAGAACTAAGGGCCCAGACCAACAACCTCACTGGTGGAACACTGGTGATTTTTCACTGCAGCACACATACAGATACTTTATTGATCCCAAAAGGAAATTCAAGATGCCACTTCATGGGTGAGTTCCTGTGGTTTCTAAACACTTCTACTTTTCAATAATGCCACCTACAGTTGCTTGTGGGATATGTAAGAGAGAAGATATATCACAAACAATACCATGCTTGAATTCAGTGAGCTCTTTAGAACAGCCCGTCCTTTCACAAATGTTTAAGACAAATCACTTGGCTAGGTGATTTTATACATCTGTGGCAACTTATCCAGCATATGTATGAGCTGGATAAGTGATCCATTTCAGGCCATATGGTAGCTCTGAATTGAACCATTTCAGGCCATATGGTAGCTCTGAATTTCAGTATGCTGGTCTATAGGAGGTGCTGAATAAGTTGATCGCCCACCCACATGCCTGGATAGTGGAGACAGGGTGGAGAGTGAGATAGGATAGAACCTTGCTAGAATCTTTGGTTAACTGAAATTTTATTCATTTGCTTTCTTTTTTTTGGCCATTCTCCTGCAAGTTAGACATATAGGTTATGTTTATTCACAAAACCAAAAAGGTGATGGTGGGGGCATCGATAGGAGAACTGCAGTAAGGCCATCAGTAGTGTATGCAGTGGGAAGCAGCCACAGCAGAGTTTGGCATAGCTCCCTGGTTGGCTTTAAGGAAGTCCTCTTGGCATACAATCTCCTCAATCCTCTAGGCAGTTGTATACTGGAGAAGAGCCATAGAAAAAAAAGAGCAAATGTGTACATAGAGTAAAGGCACTCACCCTCTTGAGCCTCACATAATGTTTTTATTGTGACAAATGGGTGAGCAGGAACAGGTGTGGTGAAAATGTGTTGCCAACCATGTCTCATTCCTACCCCTGCCCTCTGAGTCATGCTGCTTTGGCTGTCCAAAACAGTGGCGCTGTCTTTAACACCATGGACAGCAACTCCACTGCAGTGAAGGCTAATGATCGGCTTTTCCGTTGTGGCAGGGCACCCTCCATCACACAACTTTGTAGAAATGCATGTTATCCATACAAAGAAATGCAACAGAAAGGAGGACATTTCATGTAATGACATAAATTCAAAACTTAAATGCACATATGCACTGATGAGGAAATGCACTTCTGTATTTTCCAACAACTTCACATTCCTTCCACGGATCAAACTGGGAAAGAATTAGTTTCATATTGTTTTTGCTCATCTTCACATGTATGGCAATAACTGTACAACATCACAACAAGCTGTACATAACTGTACAACAAGCTCTATACAACATCCAGAGTTTGGCTTTATGGTTCTTTTTGAACCTTGCATGTGCCAACTTAATTGTCATGGTTCAACAGAGCATGTTGATTAATCTGACCGAAAACAGAAAATTCAGCTCATATTTGGATAATTGCAGACTTAATCCATTTAACTAAATGTAAAAACTTTTATTTTCAGATGGCTATCGGGACACTGGTTATTGACAAGATAAGGCTACCCAGGATGTGTTTTTCACTCTCCACTAGTAGAATCAGCATTAAAAAAAAAAACTATTATGTAACCTCTCTCTGTTGCCCATAAGACACCCAACTGTCACCAATCTGCCATCCCACACAGTAGCTATCTTGCTGCTCATTCTTCAGAATCTAGCCTGTGCTCTTCTTTGATTTTGCCACATATTTACTATTACATAAACAATTATGAAGAAATCAATAGTAGTATATAAAATGTTGATTTGTGTAAGTGTATATTTCAAATGTAATTGTCATTTAACTTTATTCAACATCATAGTATAATACAATGCAGCAAACATTCCAACTAATTTATAAATGTGCATTTTCAATGTGTACATGTTTTACATTTTAAAAATTCTATCCTGCAAACATGCTTTGCAAAGATACTTGGAGAAGATTTAAATAAATATGATTGAAGAACCACATTTAGCTCTATGGACCTACTGCCCCTGAGTGTGAAGTTTGGAAAGAGACCAGTTAAACAGAGGAAGGAGAGTGCAAGCTGCCTAGCATGGCTTTTTTGGAGAAATTTAGGATAGGGAGAAATTGCTTATTGTAGCAGGATCACAGATCTGCTTCTCCTTGAAATTTTATCTGTATTAGAGGCTAATTATTAGTAAGGGGGTTGTGGGGTTCCCACTGAGTAACAGCTAGTATGAATAATATATATACTTATACAGAATTTCTCATGATCCTTGACCCTCTTGACCCATCTTTAAATGGTGTAATGTACAATTTATTCTGCTCCTAGTACTTTTAAATCCAAATACATATTGGTAGAATGTACTGAATGTACGACTGAATAATTTTAAGTTTAATAGAAAAAATCATCTTGCACTTATTAGTTTTTTGGCCATTTAGATATCTTTCAATTTTCACATTTGAGAATGAATAATCTATGTATACAAAATCATGCTTAGTCCCAGACTGGACACAAATAAACAAATGTGATTTGGGCATTTTGAGCTGTTGTTTTCCTGTTAGCTATTTGCATTCTTAGGTTCTTAGGACACAAACAATTAAGAGGACAATCAAATTACATCACTCAAAAAGTAACAGCCAATTTCCCTTAAAGTGATTGTTTCAGCTCTTCCACATTAGATTTATTTTTTATGTATGACTAACAACCATACTACCACTAGGTTGCAGCTAGCCTTAAGAGGGGTGTCTTTGTGTGTGTTGGTTTAAATGGATGTTAGTGAAATTAGTTCCATTTGCCTGAGGCAACATCTGCAGCCAAACTGATGTCACCCCATGCTTTCTTCTTCTCTCTGGTACTAGAATTTTGATGCAATTACATAATAAATAATTGCTATTACTGAATGTTCTTGCTAATTGTTTCTGATGGTACTAGTAATATTTTCTCCATTAAAAATGACATGCTCAGAGTACAACTGAACATAAACACACTGCAACCCTCTTGCTCTCAGAACAGCTTTAATTTTGGCTTGAATTTATACATAAAGTGTCAAGAAGTTTACACAGGGATATTGGCCCATGCTGACTCCAGTGCTTCATACAGTTGTGTGGATTTGCCTGGTAGTGGATTGCTTTGTGAGTAGTGTACTAACTTTGTGGCACTGCAGAAAATAAATATATAATTATAGAATAATATTTACCTGTTCATTCAAGTACAACACCACAGCACCACCATTACTATAACAATGTATCTGTCATGATCCATAGTCCACCCTTGGTTTTTCTTCCTGTTCCTATTCCCTTCCAGGTTTTTTGCTTTGCTCCTCATTATCCTCTCTCACACCTCTTCTCTGTTTGTCCTTCATTATCTCCTCTATTTAAGGTCCCCTAGTTTTGTCTCTGGTTGTGGGTTATTGTAACGCGCAGCCCGGACAAGGACAGGAACAAACGAGGACGTGGCTCGCGTTTGTAGTAGCAATCCGTTTTAT
>JAOYMR010000022.1:8747278-8757495 GCA_025802075.1 Tenebrosternarchus preto
AGCATTTGGACTGAAAGCCCACTCTGCAGTGACCAAACCTCTAATTAGCAGAAAGAATCAAAAAGCTAGACTCACCTTTGCTGAGGAGCATGTTGTGTGGACAGAGGAGAAGTGGCCCAGAGTTAATTTTAGTGATGAAAGCAAGTTTAATTTATTTGGGTCTGTTTGGAAAACGTTTGCCGACAAACTGGGGAAAGACTGCCCCAAAGAGGGAAATTAAGGAGGTGTTGGAGGCTCGCCTTGTTGGGGATGGTATCCTGCTGGAAAGGAGCACTGTTCTGGGTGTTTCAACAAGCCCGACCGTGCTGGTCGAAGGCAGAGGCTCTCAATGGCTCTGTGGCTGGGCTCTGCATTGTTGCGTACCCAGTACCTTGTCGTATATTTGTTCGTTTGTGTGTTACGACCCTGGTCGTATATATTGTTCTGCGCATGTCTGTTTGTTTCTTGTCGTCGATCGCACCTGAGCCGGACCACTCCCTGATTGGCTGCATAATCCAGGAATGCGGAAGAGTCTCCTGGAATGCGGAAGCACTACCAGATAAAAGTGGAACCCGACTCACCATGAAGAAGGCTACGCCTCGATCATGATACTTTGTTTGCTGGTGATTTGATAGTGTATTGACTTTATGGTTTCTGACTTTGTTTCTGATTACTCGATTTATGACTTCGGATCTTCCCCATAGTACCGTTGCTTCGTTACTTCGTGGTACCATCTGAATTGCGCTCTCAGGTGTCGTCCCTAGCTCATGACAATCTGTGCGCTGGACATTTATGGGTTCGTAAAACAATGCAGCGGGTAACAAAGTATTTCTTTTGGCCTGGGGTACGTGCAGATGTGGTTAGGTACTGCCGCTCATGTCATACGTGCCAAACGGTCGGGAAACCTAACCAGGTTATTCCCCCAGCTCCCCTTTGGTCCATCACCATAACGGGTGACCCGTTCGACCACAACATTATTGACTGGGTAGGACCTCTTTCCAAAACTCGCAGCGGGTGTTTAATCATTTAACTTGAGGCAATTCCAATTAAGACCTTGCATGCCAAAACGGTCATTAAAGCCCTGGTTAAGTTCTGCACTATGTTTGGTTTGCACAGGGTTGTACAGTCGGACCAAGGGTCTATTTTTACTCTGACTTTGTTTGCACAGGTCATGTAGGAATTGCAGATCAGGCATAAAACATCAAGTGCCTAAGAGTCAAGGGGCACTCGAGAGGTTCCACCAAACTTTTAAAAACATGCTATGTACATATTGTTTGGAGGCTGGACAGGACTGGGATGAGGGAGTGCCTCTGTTATGGTTTGCTATTCATGATGCAGTTGAGGAATCAACGGGGTACAGCCCATCTGAACTAGTGTTTGGACATGTTGTGCGGGGCCATTAAAGGCACTATATGAGCAGTGGTTGGCCCCTAATTTGCCTAAAGGTTTGAAGCCAATATGTACGATCCCTGAGGACACGCATGCATTTGGCATGTACGTTGCCAAATGCACATTAGAATGTATACAAGACACTATGAAGAAGCGTTTTGATAAGAGAGCTGTGGTCCGGTATTTCTCTCCAGGAGACATGGTGTTGGCTTTGTTGCCTGTCGTGGGATCGTCTTTACACGCTAGGTTTTTCGGGTCCCTATGAGGTGGTAAAGAAGGAAAGCGATACCACTTATATCCTGGCTACCCCAGACCGTAGGCAAAAAACATAGTTGAGTCATATTAACTTGTTAAAAGCCTTATCTGTCTCAAGCGTCCAATCACCCCTCCAAACCGACATCTTTTGCCCCGGTACAGCTCATTTCTCCCACTACTCCTCCCACTGAGTATGTTCCAGAGTCCGATGGACTCCACATAGGTCATTATAGTCTCCCCTGTGCCCACCTCCCGAACTCAGAAGCTTTACACGACCTGGATTCAAAGTTGGCACACCTACCCACTTTCCCTCGCTTGATTATACGAGAACTTACTAAAAAGTACTCAGCTTTGTCTTCTGATACGCTCTGTCGCACTACAGTGTTAGAGCATGACGTGGATGTTGGTGATCATGCCCCAAACAGCACGCCTACCACATGAGCCCGACTAAGCGGTCCATACTGAAGCAGGAAACTGCTTATTTGGTGGAAAACATGTTAGCTGTCCCTAGTCACAGTCTGTGGTCTTCCACGTATGTGTTGGTCCCAAAACCTGATGGGACCCATCGCTTATGCACAGACTATCGCAAGGTAAACTCCGTTACAAAACCGGATTCATTTCCCCTTCCACGCTTGGGGAACTGTGTGGATCTAGTGGGTTCTGCAAAGATCGTCACTAAGTTAGACTTACTGAAAGGCTACTGGCAAGATCCACTTACCTCACATGCTTCAGAAATCTCAGCCTTTTCTATGCTTGATGTGTTCCTGTAATATACGGTTATGCCATTCGGTTTTGGGAACGCACCAGCTACGTTCCAGAGGTGAATTCGGTAAAGGGGTGTGTCTTACCTGGGAAAACTCATGGGCCAGGGCCAGGTGAGACCGTTAGATGCCAAAATCCTCGGCATTAAGACATTTCCCATGCCTACCTCTCGGCGGGAATTAAGGAGATTTCTGGGGATGGCTATTATATGTGTTTTTGTAATAATTTTTCTGTGGTAGTGTTGCCCCTCACTCACCTGCTCTGGAAGAATATCCCTTTTGTGTGGTCACCAGAGTGCAATAGCACATTTGAATGTGTTAAATTGTTGTTAAGTAGCTCCCCTGTTCTGACCGCACCTGATACTAAGATTTTAAATTAGACGTAGACGCCAGTGATACCGGTGTGGAGGTGGTCCTGCTGCAATAAGGGAGTGACCATTTGGACCACACTGTGTGTGTGTTGTCCTCACTGCAGTGTAGCGACTAAAGCTATCCAACAAGTTAAACTCTGATGCAAAAACCAGGAGTCTGTACTGTAGTTAACATTTCACTGTTGTTTACTGAAGAATCCAGTATTACATGGCAGAGTGAAAACTGCAACAAAACAAAGTTTGACTGTTTTTAACATAAAGTTCGGCTTCACATGAAGTTTCATGAAACATCCTTGTAAATACATGTAAATAAAAAAGATCTTTTAAACTATTTATTACCTTCTCTTTCAACTTTAAACTTAACTTATTCTATCAATTATTTAACTTAACAATGAATTTTACTTACGACTTTGCTTCTAGCATCGTTCACGGTCAGGAATTCTTAAGTAGAAACTGTTTTCAACAGATAGAAACTGAGTGGGAAATAACTGATGACAAGGCAGGAAGTGGTAAGCAATTTACAGGAAAAGGTATCAAAATAAAAGGTCCTATTATTTCTCGATGTGTCATTATAAAGGTCTCTACATATATATCGCCCTAATGGCGACACAGTATGCTACTTTTCAAAGAAATTCCTGAGACATCAATCGTCCTATAGCACAATCGAAAAGGAGCTTTATTGTTGGCACTAGTTTTATTGTTGGCCTTGCAACATTTTGAAGTTTATTTAGGAGAAAGCCCCGTAACCAATTGTTGTCTACACCAATAACAATCCCCTAGTTTTTCTAGACCACATGCGAAACTCCAACTAGAGGCTAATGCATTGGTCCCTGATAATACAAGGGTTTAATATAGCCATCCACTACAAGAAAGGGGTGCACAACGTAGTGGCTGATTCGCTCTTCCATTGTTAGTTCGTTACCAAACAAATCCTAGGAGGTTTGTTTTTGTGGGTGGGGGTGTTACGACCCTCATCATGTCTTTGTTCTATGCATGCGTGTTTGTTTGTGTTGTTTCATGTCATCTAGCGTCTGCACCTGAGACGAATCTTCGTAATCAGCTGCTTCACCAGGAACGCGGAAGCACGGATGGATAAAGTGAAGTCCCACGCGCTGTGGACCAGGCTACGCCTCGATTTGCTGTTTGATTGTTGTTGGTTTGCTGTTTCGTGTGTTTTTGGTGTATAACTTTGTTTTGATTCTCGAATTACGATATTGGATTGCCCTTTTGTACCTTTTGTCTTCCTGGCTTGAATTTTGACTCTGATTTCAGATTTTCCCCTTTGTACTGCCGCTAGTTATTTTGTATAATATTTGCCATACCAGAATTAAGGGTGACTTGCAGGAAGTTAGGGTAGACGTTTGTCTTTTGTATTGTGTTTATTTGGTGAAGTGTAAAAAGGTACTTCCAGGGAAGTTAGTGTGAGTTTGGTTTTGTTGTTCTTTTCTGTTGTCAGCGTTGGCCACCCCGAAGTTCACCTGGTGTCTCATTTTATATATACATACTTTACAGTACAGCTTACCCATTCTCTATTTCGTGTGACTCTGTGTATTTCTGGTATTTCACGGTCTACTATTCAGTTATCTCGGTCCATCACATTACACCATTGCTGTTAAGTGCCTAACCTAGACTGGGTATGTAACACAATGAACAAGCGCAAAGAGAAGCGAACTAATGGGGAATAGTCTTCTCTAGTTCCTTTATTCGATCTCTGGTTAATGGGAGAGAGTGGGAGGAGCCACATCTGGATGGGGCGGAACTGAAACCAAACTCACACAGACACCAAAACCCTGTACACACATACAGACCATGCAGGGTCGTACACACCTCCACTCACAAAACAATGCTACAAAGGACAATGATCATACCAAAACGAAAATGATTGCTCAACACAGAGCATGAAAATCAGCCACAGTGTTCTCCGACCCTTTTTTTGTGTCAGATGTCTATGTTACCTAAGGTATAGCAGAATTATTTTTCTAAACAATCAGGCACCAGATCAAGTTGTGTGGAGTCAGACGGTGAACCAGTCAAGGCAGAGAGCTCTGGAAGATTACTTATAACATTATTGACAGTAGTTGGTGTGAATGTGCATTTTATGCAGTAGTGTGGCAGAATGAACCTATTTTCAGATTTTAAATGAAATGAGGAAATGACCTGAGATAGCCAATCACTATAAGATCAAGTGTGTGGTCACTGTAATGAGTAGGTCCTAATACATTCTGAATGACTGCTACTGAATCTAGAATGGACACCACTGCTGTTCTCAGAGGGTCTTCAAGATTATCAAAATGAATATTAAAGTCTCCAACAATTACTGTCCACAAAAATAACCAGGTTTGCAAATTCACAAAGTGTGAATGTGAAATTTTTGCTGAGGTTTTTGTGTGACAGATCAGAATTCTAAATTACTGCGACGCCTCCTCCTCTACCAGTTAGACGAGGCTGATTAATGTCATTGTATCCAGGAGAAGCCTCATTTAATGCTATGTGCTCATTTGGTTTAGTCCAAGTTTCTGTTAAACACAGTATATTAAACTCATCAGTAATAGTTTCATTGACAATAGTACTTTAGATGCAAAAAATCTAATAATTAACAGTCCTAGCTTCAGATCAAAAGTGTTGGTTGAGCAATGAGAATGATCTTCTTTTACCCTAATTATGTTACTAGAGCAAACTTTGAGAGTATGTCCACATTGTTGTTTGGCTTGGGGAACAGACACAGTCTCAATATGGTGGGACCTGAGTGACGACTAAAGACAGCTAGCAGACAGTTGGTTTAGCCTGTTAGTCTGCTCCCCGGCCAGGGCTCTGGATTGTCAGAGATGAACTTGGTCTAGCCTATGAGTACAAACTAAGCTACGAGAAATGAAAGCAGCACCTTCAAGAGTGGGTGGATACCATCCCATCCTAGCAGACCAGCCTTGCCCTCAAAATGACTCCAATTATCTATGAAGCCCACATTGATTTCAGTGCATCACTTGAACACTGAGCAGTTAAGCGAACATAACCTGCTGTAAGATATATCACCATGTCACATTGGGATGGGGCCAGAGCATATTACTGCATCAGACACTGCCTTCGCTAATTTACACACCTTTACAATGTTACTCTTGGTAACCTCTGACTGACAAAGGCATACATCATTAGCTCCAATATGAAAGACTATCTTAGAAAATGTATGCTTTCCTAAAACCCTGATTACCTGCTAAACCAGTTACCTGCTATGTCTGGCGCCCTGGCTAGTGCTGCTGGTGCCCCTAAAGGCCTAGCTAGTTTCACGTGCTGTAAGAGAGTCTCTTATAATCAGAGCTCTTTCAGGTTTCTCAGCGGGTGCATCACAGAGGAGAGCAAACTTGTTTGACACACAAAGTGGAGAGGAGTGGGCGAGCCTTCGCTTTAGCTTTGACTTTGTGACGATACCGCAGAGTCGTAACCCATTCACCCCACTGTGAGGGTTCTAGTGTCAGAGTGCGGGGGTTGCTAACACCACCTAGGGCACCCAGACTTAACCCTACAGAGATTACACTACTGTCACTCTCACCGACCCTCTCTAAAGTCTGGATGTGCACCTCTAAAGCTTCAATCTTCTCCATTCAGAGCGCTAATTAACCTACACTTATCACAAATAAAACTATTGTTAATGATGGAGGAAGACTGGCTAAACACCATGCACTCCACACACTGAACGAGCTGAATGTTGGCCATGTTGGTAGAAGAAACATACTTTCGTTGCCAGCAGTTTAGACATTAATGGCTGTGTTGACATATTTTGAGGGCACAGCAATTTTGCACTGTTATACAAGCTGTACACTGATTACATTGTATCAAAGTGTCATATCTTCAGTGTTGTGCCATGAAAAGATATAATAAAGTATTTACAAAAATGTGAGGGGTGTATGCACTTTTGTGAGAACTCACAAAAGAGATACACCCCTTTTGTGAGACCTAGTCATCAAGTATGAAGTTCCAGGGACTAAAAGAGGAAATGGAGAGAAGGTTAAATGTGGAGGTTAAAACCAAGTGGTGATGGGGGCATTTGGGATTTTGATGCTTACATTGGAACAGAAGCTTCTATAGATTCTAGGTATAATGAAGACAAAGGATAATGACCATCCTCTGCCTCAAACCTGGTTGACAAATGCCAGGTGTCCTGGACTCCCTCTTTCCCATCCTAGGGGCCATGCAGGCCCCAGCATGACCAATCTAGGACCCCTGAGGGCGCGGCCACACCACGTCTCCTTGAGGAAGGAGGCCTGGTCCATGTCCTCCCAGTCCTCCTCCTGGGAGGGGAGTCCCACCCCACCCCCGAGGAAACATGCCACCCAACCCCACTGGAGCAGAGGTGTCTTTGCTGGCATCCTCAGAGGTGGGGTACCCCTCCAGGATCCTCTCTACAATCATTACGGAGTCCGTCAGGCATAACCTGTAGAGAGGAGGGGGGAGTCCCTTGGGTCCTTTTCTCACCTTCCCCTTCCGTCCACGTTTTCCTCACTGCAAAAGCTGCGAATATGCGAAACAGGACTGCCGAGCACGGAACAGATTTCGTTTAATTTCGGTTTAGTTTTTTTACACGGTGAAACGTGTAACAACAAGTAGACCAATCACACGCGCCACACCCACAACACACCCAGACGTACACACATGCTTCACTAGACTGATATGACAACAGAGCACACAGACACGCCCACACAGGTACAAGACTGGGGAGGCAGCCAGGGCGGCCACAGTGCCACCAGGTATGTTCTGATCACGAGACCAAAGGGCTCTCCTGAGGGACAGTCTCAAACAAATATGATACAAAAATATGGTAGTGTTACATTAAACTCCCAGGCAGCTGGTAGGATGCCCAAGGATATGACCCAGAGGAAGGGTGAGACATTTTTATAATAACATTGTACTATTAATATATATAAAAAAGAAATAATCAGACATTCAGTAGCACCGCCCCCTCATGGGCTGGCCCTTCCTTGAAGAGGAGCTGTTACTGGGGCTGTGCCAGTGTCTGTGGTTCATGTTCCTCAGTCCTGGACCTGTGGTAAAGTCTGAGGGCGGTCCATGGGCGTTGGGGCGCTCCGGGAGAAAGCGACCCTTGAGGCGGGGTCCTGTCATGATGTCCACCCTAGCCTCCTCCCTTGTCCCGTGTCTGTGTGGGCGTCTGTGGGTAGGTGTGTTCATGTGTCGTGTCTGTTATATGAGTGTGTGCATTGGGGTGCGTATTATCTGTTTTACCGGTGTCTTGTCTAGCGTGTGTGTCTCCCCTTGTTTGTTGGCCTTTGTTGACATTAGATGTGCTTCACATTGTGAGCTATCTGATAAAATAAACAAGCCTTTTTCTACATGCTCAGGTATTGCCTCACTTCCTTAGCGCTACCGAGCTACAGTGTTACACCTACTTTAAATGGAGAAGCAATAAATAAAATGATATGTTCACTTGACAAATTACTAATTGATTTTATTTTTATGCTAAAAATAAATTTTAGATTGATTTAAATTGATTTTATTAATTTATTATGCTACAAGTGCTTATTATGTTATAATCACAGGTGTGTTTTAAATGGCATCTGAAGCAAGATATTTTCATAAGGGCAGAATCATTATTAAGCAAAATATGGAAGTGGAAAAGAACCCAATGGGGCCTGTGTTAACTCGCCATGCTATTACCACATGGATCTCCATTTGCTTATCTTTTAGTTTTTTTTCTACGCCTTCAATGGTATTTGATGCCCTATAATGGTGTATATTTTTCTAAATTCTGTTTACTGCAGGTATTTTGTTTGACCTAGTCATCAAGTATGAAGTGGAATTTGTTTAAGAAGAAGCCTGAGGCCATGGTGGGCCCAGAGCCCACCAGTGCCAGTTCCATTACCATGGCTCCCCTCCTGTCCACAACAGCAGAAAATGCCACTGAGTCCCAAGAGCCTGTCAGCAAGAATGATGTGTTTGGTGACATCAAGAACAAGTTCCTCAATGAGATTGACAAACTTCCATGTAAGTTGCGAATTTTGTATTCTGTGCTTTTATAGCCATTTCACTTTTACATTTTTCTCATAATGATCTCATATAATATATTTTACTTCTGTTTTAATTGGCTATATCCGCGTTGGCATTATTTCATGGGGTGGTGGAGTAAAATAATTTTACGACAGGATGTCATAGGAAATCGCCGCATAAATGGCTACCTTATTACACAATGCTGTCACCTCCAAAACTGGATTAGTTGTTGTATGAGTTTTACCACAGACTTGAACAATTATATAAAGGTATATAAATATATAAATAACCCAAGGTATATTTGTGCCATACACAATAAAGCTAAATGCCTCATTTTACAGAAGGTTAAAGACCATGTGGTCTGTAAAAATGGTTGACATGGTGCATTTCGATGGGACTAAATTCACCAAGAAATGCTAATAGTTAATTACTGTAATTATTACCAATTATTACCAGTTAATAATTCCATACTGTCCTCTCTTCCTACAAGTTCTGTCTGAACTCTATAAAAATTGTTTACCTTCTGTGTGACTAAAACTTGGTGTCAACATTATATCCAGCCTCAGCGTAGTTAACACAAGTCACTAGGGGACCTGTAGTTTCCTACCAATATCTGCTTACAATTTGCAGTCTCGCCACTACACTGCCCCTAAAATACCAATGTAATTTCACTCACTTTAATGCGCAACACATTAACCTCTACTCTCATTTTATGAACATGCTAACTATACTTAATTATGCTTCAATATGTAGCACCCCTGTGACAAGATAATCTTACATGCCAACAAAATATGCTTCAGTTTGCCAGCCTCTGCATACATTCTACTACTAGGATTTTCCCCTACCTACTGTGCAAGCTTTTATGGACTTGGGAGGACATTATAAGTCAGTCCAAGCTAAAATTTAAGGTGACACACATCCTATAACTCTCACTGTGGATAGATGATTCCCAAATTCCCTGAATTCTCCCAACAAAGCCATTTTCCTTGGTTTCCTTGGGAGGCTGCTGTTGTGAACCATGCTTCCTCTTCCGTGTTCTCTCTTTGGTGATGTGGGCTTACCAAATATTTTCCATGAATCACATCACCCATCACTGATTCATCACATCCCTATGCTCCAAAGCTCTCATAGCTAACTGCACCTCCTTTAATGGATTCCACTTTGAGATTGGTGCAGCCACTTGTATCACATTGTTCTTAGATGTTAACTCTAGTAGCTCTAGCATGCCTCTCCCATTCCATGGCACCCATAGTCACTCCGTTATAGCCTTAATCTTTTCTAGCCTTTCCCCTGCTGTAATTGCAACCTCAGAGACCACACAGTCTGATGCAACAAGCCAAACTGAAGACACCACGCCTTCAGTTCACCTCATAAAATATGTTTGTGCAATACGTTTGTTGTGTTAAAAAAGCGTTCTCATAACTTGCTCTTTATTATTTAGTGTTCTTATAACTTGCTCATTCAGTGC
>JAOYMR010000022.1:8757595-8782564 GCA_025802075.1 Tenebrosternarchus preto
CCTAAATCCCATAACTGGTTTCTCCAGTATAGATGGTATAAATTCTCATTCTTTCCTACATAGGTTTTCCTTTCATCTAAGTTTAACCTTTGGGTTTAACATTCATCCTTGCCCACAAAAGATTAACATTTAACTGCTTTAGCAACCGTCAGGGTCCCATTGTCAGCATTGTCATATAATCAATGTATGCCTTGATTGGAGGGAGCTGGGTACCATCCTCTTAACATTCCTCACCTACAACCCTAAGAGGCCTTAATTATTACCTCTATAGCAATTGTAAATGCTAATGGTGAAATGATGAATGGTAATTACTTGCCATTATACCCATTTCTAATTATTGTCAATGTGACGGCGGCAGTGAGGGAGCGGACGGCGAGGCTGAAGATAGTCCTTTCATTTACACTCCAGATGGGCAGTGAACCACAGCAAACACAAAAGTAAAGCAAAAGGATGAGTTTATCTAGCTAGCATTTAACATTGCTAGCAAAGATTAAACTGAAGCGAAGCTTGCAGTGGCTGGCGTCGGCGTGGCTCAAAAACACAGCACATGAGAGGCAAGCGAATGTGCAGCGTTGGAATGGCAAGACCTGTGGGCTTATATACAGATGGCAGATGGTTAGTGTTGAGTGGGGACAGGTGTAACGGGTAAACGGGTGATTGGGAACGAGGAAGTGTGGTTTGTGACTAGAGGTGGGTGTGGCGCTGAGCCTGGGTGCCCAGCGCAACGTGACAGTCAAGACATAATAATAATAATAATAATGAGAGTTCCATATGAACAAAAAATCTGAATATCTTCAAAATAAACACTGTAATCCTATCCAGTACCTGTAAGAACCCAAATGCTTTCCACAAGAGATGATGAGGTATTGAGTCTGGGGATACCATATGCTCCTACCTTCTTTCTTTCCTGTGTGAATCTAATGCCTAAAATCCCTGCCTTTTACACTGATGCCAATTAATTTATATTCAAATATGCAGCCAGTCTCCACACAATCACAATAAAGAAAATCTTACCCTCTATATTAAGAAGCCATATAGGTCAAAACTGCACAATACATACAGCTTCCTTCTCTTTTGCTATAAGAATACCCATGTTCTTTACCACTCCTCTGGAATAATGTCTTTCTTCCATACTAAAGTTTTTCATGGAAAGTGTACATGGAAGATGACCATACTCCACGTAAACTTCAAGTTTGGAACCTCATTAGACCCTTGTGCAGATCCTGCCTTTGCATAACGCACCACACCTTGAACATCACTCCTCGTAGGTGTATGCATTTGCCACTCTGTCACTCACTGCTGGAATATCCTTAAAGTGAGATGTAAATGTTGAGGTCTGGTTTTTGATTCACTAGTTTTCCCACACCTTTCCCCATGATTACCTACCGAGTTTCTGCCTCTCAGCTGACAGATTTGTTTTATTGTAAATACACCTGTAAAGACCATACTGCATAATTGATATACATATGAACAGTCCCTAAATGAGGTCAGAACAATTTATAAGAACCAAGTAGCAGAAAAGTCATGTTATGCATGAGGAATAACTTTTTGGTGGGAGTAACCAATTCTATGACTTGTGTGTAATAACTGTTCACATTTCACACAAAGATCACATTTATCGACATCTAACAGGAAGGCTTGGTCCCATTCTATATCAATAAATATTATAATAGATTTTTTTTACTTTAATCCCAGTTTGGTGAATGCATCCCTGATATTTGTCTGTACTCCTTCCGTCCCCCCACAGTGCCTTCCTGGGCCATCATTGCCATTTCCATTGTTGCAGTAGTGCTCATCCTCACTTGCTGTTTCTGCATTGTGAAGAAGACCTGCCTTAAGAAGAAAAAAGGGAAGAAAGGAAAGAAAGGGAAGGGAGACATGAGCATGAAGAATATGAAAGGAGGCGAGGTACAGCCAGCAAACGCGCAGGGTGCCCTGACACCAGCTTGTCATTTACACTTACATGAGTTTTTATTTGTCAGTTTAACTAAGATATTTCAGTATAAATGACATTTATCTCACCTTACATTCATACTTTAATCAAAGAAAAGGATCCTGTTCACTACTGCATTTAGCAATTAAAGGAGCGCTTTTTTTTTGGAATCTGCAAAATAAATACCCAAGCTTCTATGCAAAAAGTTATTTTACAACTGTATTGATTAGTATATTTTGTCTCTGGTTAAGTAAATTAATGGTTAGTAATCTGATTTTTGTCCTACATTTTTGAGGTAGCCTATAAATCAACATGTAGAATTTTGCACATTGTTTCATTTTCAGGGTTTACAAATCAGCATTTTCAACAGACAGCAATGCTGTGAAAACTGTGATTTTTCTTGTCCTTTTTTGTTGAACTTGAATAATGACGTTTTGTTTTGGGTGTTTTATTTGTGGGTGGACTATTATAATTGAAGTGCAAAATACTTTATCATGAGGGAGTACTCCACAAGTGCAAAATACTTTATCATGAGGGAGTACTCCACAAGTTCAAAATACTTTATCATGAGGGAGTACTCCACAAGCAATGACAAGAATTCCACTTGTCATTTTTCTAAATGTTAATGTTTTTATGTATAACATTATAACTTGAATAACATATGTTGTATATTAAGTGTGCCATTTTTCTTTTTTATGTATCCATCAAGGATCATTTGATTTCCACTGCTCTGATTTCATCCTCTAGTTTGTGTGTTATGAGTTCAATCTGTCCCTCTCTCTCCATCTCTCTGTCTCCTTATCCTTCCTGCTTTGTGTCTTATATGTGCTTCGTGTGTCTTGACTGTGGCGGACCTTTCACATGGTAGGTGTGACGCAGTTTGCAGTGCCCCTCTCTGGACGCTTCATGTAGGTGCAGACTGAGGCAAGGGAGAGGGGGTGGCTAAGGGAATGGGTGCTGTGGCTTCTGATTGAATTCTGCAAGCTCAGGGGTGCTGAGGGTGCTTGAGGAGTTAATGAAGCGGGCTTTGCATTTCACTGATTTGATATACTGTACCAAAAACCCAGAACCTACCATTTTTTGAGAAAAGCTGACAGTAAAATGCTATGTATAAAGAAAGGATATGCATTTGTTAATGAAGTACATCCAGCTTATTGCAATTGTGTATGATTGCACAGAAACAACACATCAGACCTCACTAATGTGCATGTTTAAAGAGTATAATTGGTCATTTGTCAATTAAATCCTGCTTCAAGATTTTCAAACATGTGATTATGCTAATTTAAATATACCACACTGTAAAGTAAGTCTGAAAACAAAGATGTCAGGGAATTTTATGAAGCAGTATTCTTGAAAATGCCCAAATGATGCTCTTAAAGGGTTCCAGTGAATGATCATGACTTGACTTGAGAGTAACTTTCCTGAATGACCCATTATTTATAAAGAATCATTTTTTTAAAAATTGTATTCTCTTTCCAAGTCTAGCCATGGGTTAACGTGGCGTGGGAAATAACCTTTCCTTTAATGCCTACTTTATAATTTTTTTTTGTTTTAGTCTACAATTTGCTATTAACTTTACCCCCTAAAAGCAATACCAGTCCTTAAACTATTAACATTTTGCTTTCAGTTTAATTTTTATGCGAGCATTAAATGAACAGCCATCAAAAAGCTTCCTTTAAGTCATAATGTTGTACAGTACTTCCATCTGCTATAATCAGACTGATCTATAATCAGTACTCATATTGTTTATGTAAAAAGCTGAGCTAACAAGCCAGCATCTTATACAGTGTAATATACTTTTAGCTGTTTGAGCCAGTATGGGTTTGATTAAAAGAAGAGGGGGGGGGGCATCACTTTTGGAGCTGTGACCAAACTGATCATTTTAATTTAGAGCTGAAACTAAATGTTTCTTGGCCATCTAAAATCTGACCCACTTCATAACCCAGTGCATTGCACACATCTTTGTGTACTGGCATTTGCTAATCTAGTCAATACCAAACTGGTTGTTTTTTTCAGTTTCTTTTCTTGTATATTATGAATGTATGTTTTTCCCCCTCACCATTTCTTAGTCTATCTGCTACCTTTGCAAACCTGGATGGTATGTACTGGGATTTTCAAAATTAGCATGACTGCCTTTGGATGCTCATTGCTAGATATTTCCCAGGTTCTGGAAGGAAATGCAAAACTCACACGGTTTGACTAGCACCATAAATACCTCACCAATCATAAAGATGTTCTGCTTATTGAATGTTAAGTGCAATCAAAGATTATTTTCAGATTTTTTGCATTTTGTGGCTTGGCATGCATGAATGTGAAGAGTTTATTACACTAGTTAAAGTACTATTAAAAAGTATTAATGTGTGTGTGTGTAGGTCTGAGAGAGAAAAGACAATAGCATGGGCATTTTGGTGGGTGTGTAAATGAGAGAACTCCCTATTGAAGCATGCTATGTTTGTAAACATTCTGAATTGACCTACTGATCTATTCTTCCTTCCTCACCCCCCGCAGAGTCAAACAGCCATGTCTTCTTTTGTAAGATTATATTTACTATGTTTTTCATGCAATAACTTTTAAAGTTATATCACAAAGAAGTTTTGACATGTTTTTGAATGCTCTGATACTGTAAAATGACTAGGTCAAAATGACTAGTGTTCTAATGACCTCAATGAGAGCAAACGTTTTAGACAGTATTAATAGAATGTGAAGACTTTAAAGAAATTTGTAGGGAAATTTTTCCTTGTATGCAACATAGCATATTAATGTATAAAATAGCATTAGATCCTAGTGAATTAAACAGAGATTCAAGAGTAATACTTCTTTAGATCCTAGTGAATTAAACAGAGATTCAAGAGTAATACTTCTTTTTTGCTGGATGAAAATGTTAGTGGGATTTCATAAATTTTCTATAAGCCTGTTATGTGTGCCATCAATCGGATATTCCATTCTAAAATTTACCAACATTATTTCGTGCTTGCAAATTTTGAAAGAATATACTTTAGTTACAAATGGTTAAGGTCAACCACATAAGCAAATTCCAGCAGGTGAATATTCAGTGTGTGTGTCACGGGAGGAGTCCCGGAGAGCTGCAAAATGCGAGACAGGACTCCCAAGTGCGTTATGAAAAAAACGTTATGACATAAACAACAAGCAGCAACGCTTACCCAAAGGCGACAACACCATGACAAAGACCGACAAAGAGTCGGTGACACATACACGCTTTTATATACTCACTCTAACGAGACACAGGTGAAACGTATAACAACGAGAACAATCACACACGCCACAACACAACCAGACGGACACATCCGTTTCACCAGACTGACAAGACAACCGAGCACACCCCCACACAGACACGCCCACACAGACACGAGACAGGGGAGGCGGCCAGGGCGGCCAATCTAGGGTGGTGTGAAATGCTTTAACATACTTGCTCTTGTCTTTTATACATAATTGTATGCATAATAATTTTTTTTTAATGAAAACTATTTCAGATGTAGGCATATTTGGCATTAATATTTCACATGTGGCATCTTAAACTTTCAGTATCTAAAAAATAAAATGTATCTGCAGGTTAATCTTAAGTGTTGACCGAATTCCCAAATGACACAGAGGCTTATAACTGGGAATGAGATAAATAAATAGCAATAATAGTCATAATAATAAAACAGCAAGTTGTCTTTGTAATTCAAAAAGGAAACTGAAACCTCTCAAATACTGGGTCATGAAACAAATTTGCTCTTGGACTAATTATCCAGTAGCAAATTAAGTTAATAAACTACCTTGCGAAAGTATTCACCCCCCTTGGCTTTTTACCTATTTTGTTACATTACAACCTGTATTTGTTTGGTTTTTTCAATCTGAATTGTACTATATTATGCATCTGCACAAATAATCTAAGGTGGTGAAGTGAAATGAAAAAAATATATTAAAAAAAATCTTTGGAAATAAAAAACTGTAAATTGTCATGTGCATATGTATTCATATGTATTCATATGTATTCACCCCTTTACTATGAAACCCGTAGAAAATTCTGGTGCAACTGATTACGTTCAGAAGTCACACTCTTAGTCAAATGAAGTCCAACTGTGTGCAATTTGTGTCACATGATCTGTCAGTATATACACACCAGAGGTTGTGACACCATTAAGCAAGAGGCACCACTAACCAAACAACACCATGAAGACCAAAGAGATCTCCAAACAAGTCAGGGACAAAGTTGTTGAGAAGTACAAGTCAGGGTTGGGTTTTAAAAAAAAATTTATTCAAATCTCTGATGATCCATCAAATCAATTATTATCAAATGTAAAGAATATGGTACCACAACAAACTTGCCAAGAGAGGGCAGCCCACCAACTCTCAGACTGGGCAAGGAGGGCATTAATCAGAGAGGCAGCACAGAGACAAGTGGTGACCATGAAGGAGCTGCAGAGTTCCCAAGCAGAGACTGGAGTATCTGTCCATGCGACCACAATAAGCTGTATACTCCACAGAGCTGGGCTTTATGGAAGAGTGGCCAGAAAAAAACCTTTACTTACAGACAAACATAGGAAGGCTCATTTTGAGTTTGCCAAAAGTCATGTGGGAGACTCCCCAAATGTATGGAGGTCAGATGAGACCAAAATTTAACTTTTCGGCCACCAAGGAAAACGCTGTGCCTGTGCAAAACCAACACATCACATCACCCCAAGAACACCATCCCCACAGTGAAACATGGTGGAGGCAGCATCATGCTGTGAGGATGTTTTTCAGCAGCAGTGACTGAGAAACTGGTCCAACTCAAGAAGGTGAATGGTGCTAAATACAGGGATATTCTTCAGAAAAACCTGTCTTGGTCTGTCAGTGATTTCAGACTGGGACGGAGGTTCACCTTTGAACAGGACAATGACTCAAAACATACTCATAAATCGGCACTCTAGTTGTACAATGCCTTTTTTAAGCATTGTACAGCACTTTGTGTCAGCTGTGGCTGTTTTAAAGTGCTCTATAAATAAAGTTGAAGTTTAAGGGGAAATGTGTAAATGTATTGGAATTACCTAATCAAAGCACAGACCTTAATACAATTGAGAATCTGTGGTCAGAGTTAAAGATTTCTGTTCACCCGTGGAAACCATCTAACTTGAAAGAGCTGGGGCAGTTTTGCTTTGAGGAATGGTCAAAACTCCCAGTGGCAAGATGTGGTAAAGCTCATAGAGACTTATTAAAAGTGACTTGCAGTTGTAATTGCTGCAAAAGGTAGCTCTACAAGGTACTGACTTTAGGGGAGTGAATAGTTATGCACGCTGAAATTTTCTGTAATTTTGTCCTATTTGTTGTTTACTTCACAATAAATAAAGTTGTACACATGTTCTGTAAATGAAATGATGCAAACTATCAAATAATCCATGTTAATTCCAGGTTGTTCGGAAGCAAAACACAAAATGCCAAGGGGGGTGAATTCTTTCGGAACGCACTGTATAAAAAGTGTGGGTTTAATGCAACATATGTGTTTGGCCATTATTTCTTTGTGAAACCAAAATGATAATTTAGTTTTACTTAGTTTTTAAGGGAGGCAGGAATGCCGAAAACACACGAGAACACAGACGACTTTAATGTACTTTTGGTTTTAAACAGCAACGAACACTCACAGCAACATTAGCGTAGACAAAGACCGACAATAACCCTGTGACAGACTCACACTTTTATATACACACACTAGTGTTACCTTTCCTGCATCTCGGCCTCTCGACTGTGGTCACGAGGCGCAGGGGAGCTTCTTACTATTTTCAGCCCCAGTGCCAGAACGCCAGTTTTGTTCTGGGGTAATACCTTCGAATAAGCTTACTTTCACCCGCAAAGATGAGCTGACTCCGAAGTGACTGGATATGTCGGATGTTTTATTTCCAACCGCCTTAACTTCCACATGTAAAAAGAACAAGTGGCCAACGTAAGAGTGTAATACCCAAAAACAAAAACCGGAAAGGGAGGGGAAAACATTTACGACACCCACAGCATCCACCCCCCCCCTCCTTTTAACACTCACAGCTATATCTTACTTAACCACAATGTGCCTCAATGATTTTAACCATTCCCCCCCTACATGTCCAGCACTAGACTCAACACAGGTGCGATGAAAAACGATATCGAGACACTAATAAGATGACCATTCCAAATCACACCCCCTTCACACACAGACACACACACGGCCAAACGCTCACACTTAACAGCAACAACACACACCCCTCATACAGACACGCCGAAGTGCTCGCACAGACGTTTATTTTTAGGACACATTGTTACGTTTGGGGGGGAGGGCGGCGAAGTGGTCACACAGAGTTTTATTTTTCTTCAAATGAAGAGACACATCCACAATGCCAATGACAGCAATGTTAAACACCCCAATAAAGACAAAACAACACATGCTTAAATGGACCCGTTTGCTACATATTACAACACCTTATTATTTATCACAATGCTTAATTATAAAAGTATATCTATGTGCTAGGTACTTTTAATTAACATAGTATAACTAAGTCCAGAATAAAATGTATAAAGACATAACAATTTGATAATAAATTGATAGTAATCCCATTTACATCAATTATTTGATCACATTAATTATTTGATGATATTTAATAGTGTGAAGTGCTAAAACTTTGTTTGCTAAATGATAAAACTCTATACAACCAACTCATGAGAGTGCATGCAGCACATGCACACACTGGTTAAACTTGTTTGTTGTGCTGTATGTATTCTATGGAGTTGCTTGGCAGAAGTACAGAATGGTCATGTTTTTATGGGAGATATTAACTCGGATTAATCTCCCAAATATTTAGTGGAATAAATTATATACTAAAGTTGACACTACTATACTACTCTGTCCTCAATAGGTCTATGGCATGTGCTAGTAAATCTCAATAGATTAATTATGTTAACATTTTGTTATCTTCAGATTTTTAAAAATTGTATCAAGGGACAATGATATAAATTACTCAAGTTCAAGAAATTAATTAAAATCACTTAATTAAAATCTGTGCCCTTTCAGGCCTTCAATAATTTCTTGCTCAGGCTTCATGATTTATTCCCTCAAGACGTTTTCTATAAATCTTAGTTGATGTGTTTTTTTCCATGTCTCAGGGAATTAATTAATTTGAAAGGAGGTTCCCCATTTTCCAAACAATAGGTTATTCTTTTCTTCTTTCTAAATTCCTTGCAAAAATGCTAAATAGAGCAAAATGGTGTCATGAAAGGAAAAGTGAAATCAAGTCATGTTTTCATGTTGCCCGTGTCTGACTGACTCAGTGACAAACATTTGGATTGGACTGACACTAACATGCCAATTAACCATTACTCTACGTCATAATTTCTCTCACACTATTCTCTCTCCATTTTTTTTTCCTTTTCAGAAACAGGATGATGATGATGATGATGAAGATGACATAGAGACAGGGATGACTGGTGATGAGAAAGAAGAAGAAGAGCCCAAAGAAAAGGAGAAACTTGGCAAACTACAGTTCTCTTTAGATTATGACTTCTCTGACAACAAGGTCAGATTATATTTATCTTCAGAGATCACAACTATGAAACCTGTATAGGGTTAGTATAGGAAACCAATACTTCCTTTTTAACCATTTTTTCCTTTTTACTTTACAAATTCCTCCCTTATCCCTCAGTTTATCTGTAACTTTGATAGCTTTATGCATTTCTTTGATATATTGGTCACAGTGTTGTAAATGATACTTTGAAAAAGTTAGACATCACAAAATCAAAACTGATTGAAAAAATCAAATCTGATGAAAAGATACACAAGTTCAAATCTATTCTAAGAAAACATCCTAGAATAGACAGAATGGGAAGAAATCTTGGGAGGACCAAGATTCAGAAAGGAGCCCATCCTCCATTGGGCAGCCCAACTAATTTGTTTTGTGATGTTATTTTTATTATTTGTGTGTGTGCTGAGAACATTAAAAGAATTACATTGCTACTAATTTCTCAAAATAACACAACTACTGCTGTAACGTTTCCGGGGTAGGAGGCAGAGAAGGATCCATACGCAGGAATATGGCTTAAGATATATTTATTAACACTAACATAGAGCTGGGTCAGATACGTAAACAGGATCGGTAACCAGGTGAGAGAGAGCAAACATGCAAAAACGGCATCCAAAACCCAGGCAGGAAGTCAACAAACCAGAGAAGGCAACAGAAGCAGGCAAAGGTACAGCAGGGCAAGGCAAAAGACATAAACCAGGTACAAAGACAAATCCAAAAAAACAGAACAACCAAATACAAGAGACACTCGGTACACAACTAAGGTTGGCAATACTTCACACCATAGTGAGGGAATGGATGATCTGATATAGGGGAGATAATTACAGAGATGGGGAACAAGTGAGTGTGGAATTTTCCATGGGTTCAGAATTCTGGGGAGTGAGACCTCTGCAGGCTGGCCGGGGTATTGCCGGACCTGACACACCTGACAACTGCACTTAAAGTTGATGCACTTACTGCCCAATTACAGTTAGACAACCCAAATATCAAAAAGCCTAATTCTGCAGCACTCCAGCACTGGTCTTTGGCACTCAAACTATACCATGTAAGAAAACATGCTATGTCTATGTAACGTTTGGGTGACTGGGGCTGAACGCATGTGCAGAGTGGAGGCAAGGGGACTGCAGGCAGAGAAGGACACAAATGGGGTTTTAACAAACTTGCACAATAACCCACAAACTGAGGAAAAACCAGGGAGCTTAAATAAGGGAGAAAATGTAAGGAGATGGAACAGGTGGGGGAAAGGATAATGAGGGGAAAAGCAAAACCCAGGAGTGGATTGGGGAACCTGAGAGAGGGAAGACCAGGGGTGGATTGGGGAACATGGGAGAGGGAAGAACAAAGGTGGATTGGGGAACCTGACAGTCAAATAGATCAAATACAACATATATGAAAGTGCCCTAATACATTCTTGTTTTCTCTCTTTTAATGCAGACTGTAATAGTTTCCAGGCAAAGCCTAGTCCATTGTTACATAACTCTTTCATTCAAAATCATCTGTTCATTCCACAGCTGACAGTAGGCATTCTGCAAGCTGCAGATCTCCTTTCCATGGACAGTGGAGGCACTTCTGACCCATATGTCAAGGTCTACATTCTTCCTGACAAGAAGAAAAAGTTTGACACCAAAGTGCACAAGAAGACCCTCAACCCTGTCTTTAATGAAACGTTCAACTTTAAGGTGAGAGAAACTTGCTTTGGCTCCACTACTAACTGTATATTCTCAACACTGTCAGTTGTTGTTTGATTTTTAATGAGATGTTTTAGATATTTTATATTTATATTTTGCAAAAAATCCTAATACCTATGGTACCCCATATGCCCTAAAGGGTATTAAGGGCAGAGTTTGTTGCAGGTATAAAGAGAATAATAGTTTTGTTATAGTGAAAGATGCCAGCATGTTTTCAAAGCTTAACATCCCATTTACAGACATTTTTACAGACTAGTTGTCATGTTAATCGCATTAGTTGAGAATCCTACAGCTGAGCAATGTTTAGCTACAGTCAAAATCTGATCAATCATAGTTTGCATTCAGTGCATATACTGAAAACTGAAAGTGACATCCATATGTCGCCAAGCCCTGCAGGGGGAGGAGAGGCACTGAGGCAGCACCTCTTAATCCTCAAACCCAGTGGGCTCAAAATCAGATGCTAGAGCATGACATAACACACAAGACAATCCCTAAGCCAAATCTGAAGGGAATTTTGCCATGGGCAAAGGACATGCAGGAATACAAAACATAAAACCAAGCACACAGCTAAAGAATTTAATGAAAATGAATCTGAACACAAAACTGCACAAAATAACACAAAACCAGTAACACAAG
Organism: Tenebrosternarchus preto; assembly: GCA_025802075.1. Lineage (NCBI taxonomy): Eukaryota > Metazoa > Chordata > Actinopteri > Gymnotiformes > Apteronotidae > Tenebrosternarchus > Tenebrosternarchus preto. Next base: position 8,769,379 of record JAOYMR010000022.1, read on the forward strand.
AATAATGACTGACAATGGTCACAGAACACAATAGAGATTAAATAGGCAGAAACACAGTGAAATAACTTTCATCAAGTGGCAAACCCAAAAATATGTAATGGGTACCACCTGAGGAATGTGTGGACTTAAATAGAAATGATTAACAAGAAACAATGAAGTACATGTGTTCACTGCCACTGCTCCACAGTGTGATGCTAACTAGATTGGTTGCTTAGAGATATCCAATCTAGTTATTCGCTGCTTCTAGGTCATTATAGTTTCTCCACCCCTGAAGTGGAAATGTCATTTAACAAGACATTAGTAAGATTTTTTTGGTGTGGTGGTATGGAAAGTTGGATTGACTAAAGTAATGCTTGAGACATACTGAATAAACTCTGCTTGTGGAATATACATGGAATCTCTCTCTCTCATATGCTTGTTGGAAAATGGATCCAAAAACAGTTTCTTCATGAATCCAAACCTGTTTCTAAATAGTGGTTTATCTTGTGAAAGCTCTTACATTTATCTTGTGAAAGCTCTTACTCAGCTACTACATAATTGTAGTTGAGATCATCAAAATGTTTCTAATTTTTTTAATTCACAAACTTTTAATGAGAACTAAATGTTTTTAACAGCAAGGCGATGTAGTATGAAATCTGACTAATCAGAATGAATGTCTATTTGTGTATCATGGATAGTCTAAAGTTTTGTTTTGCCTTGTTGTTTCTGATTTGCCTTAATTAAAGAGATTGGATATAAAAATTGACCATATTGCTAGGTTCTTGCCTTTTTTGGTATCAAAGAAGCTAGGACATTTTTTTTTGCAAAAACATCATGTAACTGGTTCCAGAAGTAGTAACTATAGTAGTAAGTGTTGGGATTGCATTTGGCAACTTTTGGAATTGCAACTTTTAATAAAAAGTAAAAAAAAAAAAAAAAAAGCTACATTCAATAACCTCATTTGGTATAAGTTTGTCAAGTTGTTGTAATTGCCTAGCCATCCACTTGGGAAAATCCAGATCCTGGGAAAACACTTGGCCTTCATCCAAGTCTACACGGGATAACTTGTGGGTAGAGGTCAGAAAGATTTAACAGCAACTCTCTACAAATTTCTTAGAGGATATATATAGCATCAATGGTTACCCAGGAATTACTTTTTTAAGTGAAAGATTTTGCTTTCCTACATAATATATAATTTAGCTCCTATGATTTTAAAATCATTTCCAGCTCCCTCTGAGTATTTATTTTACAAAGCTTGCTCTTCGCAAATTTGTTCTACTTCTCCAGTTGTACGTTTTAGTTTGGGAAGTTGGGAAGTGTCGTAAAATGTAGCGATATCTACCAACAGATGACTTACCAATAACTAGTGGGATATAAACTGCTTATACTAATAGGGACTTCACTCATATGCGAAACTCCTTATGGTCAGACACCCATTGTGATGATTCAAGAAATGAATAATCGTAATGAATGAATGAACTTTATTGAATAACAATGAATAATGAGATTACTGGTTCACAGAAATAAATGGTAAGCAAATGGGAGTTTAACTATATGCAGGTAAATAACAGGCTACTAGTATAGCTACTAGTATACACTAGTATAACAACTATAATAGAAAGGAAACAGTAAAATAATGAGGAAATGGTAATGTTATGAACTCAATCTAAAATAAGGTTTAAAAGAGAGGCGATTGTACATATAGAATAACTTAAATATAATGGGTGTATAAACAAAGAATTATGTGGCACCCTCACCGAGTACCAGAGACTACTGGAGATGGGATTTAAACTTAACTTCTACTTATATTGATGATAATAGAATATAGATACCTCAAAATGACCTCAAAGCTACACAGACATCTCAGATATTTAAGTCACAGCTATTGCTAAGAGGTGTAAAGTCAAGATTATAACTGTGCAGTCTCCACTAACAAACACTGGCAATGCAATGGGTTGATCTGACATGCTCATTAACTTTAAATGTGGCAATGTCATAGGATGCTATTTTAGCTAAAGGTTTTTGAAATGTCTGTCCCAGTCAAATGTAAAACAGCTCAGCCAAGAAGCAGTAGACCATACAAGTTGCTAATGGAAGTAGCAAAAGATCTGAAATGGCTTTCCACCAACTGCAATGCCAATGGATATTAAGATATGTTCTTCATTCTTTCCCAGTACCTTTGTGGGTAATGGATATTTTTGTTACATTGCTTAACTCAGCACTGTCATACTGCCTCACCTGCCTTCACATTACCGAATAACTGAACAAAATAGATTCATTTAGAAAGCAATGGCCCAGTTTATGCCAGTATTGTTGGGAAGAAACTAGTTGTTTCCTAGGATGATAGATGATATTTGTGACTATTTTCTTCAGTACCAGCACTATTTTAAGAAGTGACAATTAGCACATACATGTTTGATTAAGGGAGCAATAGGTGGAAACTGCAGGACAATCAAGTGGCAGAAATTTGGTATTGTTTTCTATGACTTATCATTTTATATGACTGGATCGCTTCAATCTTCTACTGAAGAACTGCTGAAAATCTGCCTCATACATCTGTGTCCATCAGTTCTATTGCCAGCCAGTCCTTATTTGGCTCCTGCATGGGAGAGGCTACTGGCATTGACGATTGCCCAGGGGTCTCTCTGCCTGCTTCTGCTCCTGTGTCTACAAGGGCCCAGTTGTTTTTCGTCTCCAGTGTGGAAGATGCCACCTCCTGTCTCCTGTGTCCAGCATGAATACAACCACCCGGACTCCTGTCTCTGGCGTGGAAGATACCTCCCTGTCTTGTCTCCATTATAAAAGATGCCTCCATCTCTCATCTCCTCCATGGGACATGCCACCCTGCCACTCATCTCTGGCATGGAAGATGCCACCCTGCCTCCTGTCTCTAGCACCACCACACTATGCTCCACAGAGGGCACCATCCACTGTCCTGCTCCCCAGAAGATACAACTAATCTGTCTTCTTTCCTAGAGGGCGCTGATGTATCCTGTTCCTATGGACACTACCTGCTCTCTGCTCTTTCTCGATTCCTTGAGAAAGACCCTGGGCTCTTTTATGGATAATAAGTACTGGATTCTAAAATGTTTGTGCTGTGTGTCATCTTCCTTCACATGTCAGATACTAAAGACAAATATATGCTTCCAATTTTGTTGCAGCAGTTTGGGGAAGGACCTTTATTATAAAATGAAGATTATAACATAAACAAAAGCAAAAACACAGGGAGACATACAACTCCAAAGTCATTAGTAGCTAATAGAGAAAGCAATGACAAAGGAAGCAGCAACAATGATCATGTTTCCATCATGCTTTAGCACTTAATGTTTATAGGAAACAGAACTTGTCTGTAAAATTTTAAAACAAACACAGCTTACATCAAAAAACATTTGTAAGTGTTAAAATAATTTTTGTTAAAAATCATTTGAATGGAAATGTGAGTAAAGAGAACAATCACAATTACTGACAAACAGGACCAAAATGGCTTATAGATATGATTCATTTTGTAGGTCAGTAATGCGATTATTGTTTGGAGGGGCTACTGTGTATTATTAACAGCCTGGAATGTACTAAATAACAAAGTTGCATACTAGCTACTGTAGTAAGCTGCAGCAGAGCATGCCATTCATTATTTTACTAGTTTACATGAATAAAATCTAGGGAGCCCAAAGTTAGCTATCTAGATAGCTAGTTATAAAATGATGTTCGCTTACAGAGCAACATTGTGGCTTGGTGGTTAGCATGTATATCTCTCAGTGCTAGGTTCTTGGTGGTTAGTATGTATATTTCTCAGTGCTAGGTTCTTGGTAGTTAGTATGTATATTTCTCAGTGCTAGGTTCTTGGTGGTTAGTATGTATATCTCTCAGTGCTAGGTTCTTGGGTTCCCATCTGGATGGAGTTTCCGTGTTCTTCCCATGCCTGTGGGGTTTCCTCTGGGTTCTCTGGAGTTTAGGTAAATTGGCTCGCCACTAAAATTGTCCTTTTATAAATGTCTGTGTGGCCAGTGATGAGTACCAAAATAAAACTGCTCTGGTGTGTGTGTAATGTGACTGGTGGTGGATGGTGCTCTGTCCTGGGTGGTCCCCTCTCTCCCCTTTTGTGCCACATGCAGTCTTCTGGGGGGCTGTAGATTCTGGTTGAGATTATGCTGTGTGTGACTGGCTGCTGCTTTTCACCAGTGTGTGTCTGTAATGCATGGCTAGGGCTGGGCAAACGCACATGTGAAGGTATACAGCTTCTTAGCATAGAACACAAGTGTTCAGAATCTGGAACATACTTGAAAGACATGACTGAAGTGACTGAAGGCAAACTCAACAAACTATGGTTTTAATAACTGAACAAATACACATAAGAAATCTAACGGAACAGACTATACATAAGAAAATAAACAGAACAACAGGAGAATAGGAATTACAAAGAGAATAACACAACTAAGAATGCTAAACAAGAATAGACCTGGTGAAGACTAAGCATGATAGAACAAACCAGGAAAGCAACACAAGCAAAGTGAATAGTAAAAGTGAATGGCCAGCAAAGTGAGCATGAACATGAGGTGCTTAAATAAACAAACTAATGACTAAGAACAAGCAACATGACACATAGGAATAAATGAAAACCACACAGGGACATGAACCAGATCAAACTAGAACAGGAACATGGAACAGGCAAGCTATTAGGGGGCATACAAAACAGTCTGGATGCCAAAGTTTTGTGTGTGTGTGTGTGTGTGTGTGTGTACTGTAAAATGTCCTGGAGTTTGAGAAAGGTGCTATATAAATCTAACATCATTCATGCATACTGCAAAATCTAACCGTAGCTTGCTAATAACTCAAATATATTTTTAACAAATTGTTTCTAACTAACATTAACATTAAACAAACATGATGAAGGTTATTAGAACTTCATAAAATTACTTATATTGCACTTTTCATCTCTCTGTGGTCATTTGAAAAAAAGAGCAAATTAAGCTGCCCTTCTTTCCCAATGTGTAATTTCCTCATTTCAGTAGATGATGGAAGGAGGGCATTTTTGAAATACCAGTGGAATACATTCTCATAAAACAGAAACTGGAAAATATGTTAGAAAATATACATAAAGAAAAATATAGATACATAAAATACAAAAAAGTAGATAATTGCTGACTAAGGACAGAAGGTAAAAGTGAGTAGAATGAGGATGCATTCCTCTTCAACTAATGTTTATCTAATTCTATTTGTTTAGGTTTTTGGCTGCTTTACACAACTTTAATAGTCTCTATCTGTTTTTAGCCACTACACCAGCAAGCAGTAATTCACTGCAGGATACTCTAAACTACTCTAATCTCTAACCTTTGTCTTTTTATTTTTCATTATTCAGATTTTAAATTCTTCATATTCTGTTACTTCATTTATTGCAGATGATAGTTTTTATTATATTTATTATTTTACTTTTTGTTATATTTTTACTTAAGTGTGATTTATAATTACTTATATTTTAAATCATTCTTTTATTTTTACTTTTTACCTCATAGCTATTTAATTCAGTCTCATTTTGTATTTCCTGCTCAGCTACATTGTAAATGAGGGTGTCCCTCAATGAGGGTGTGCCTCAATGTACTCCTAAGATTAAATAAAGACAGACTGATTTGAGTATTGTCAATTATAATGTGTAGCCAAAAATGTCCTATTTCCATCTGTTCTCTCAGACTAAACATTTTCCCATGTTCTGTCAATTGAGCTCTGACTGTAGTAGAAGTTTGAGAAATATATTTCATTGCTACATGAACTGTATTTTGATAATCCATACCTTGTTGGCATGCAGAGCCACTACCACAGATTAAGGGTCCTATTAAAAGATATAACATATATCACAATGGGTGCCACCACCCCACCACCACAGCCTTTTTTAGGGCTCTGTTAGCCACAGGCCATTAGGGTCGTCCTAAACACTCCCCCCACATATTTTTGACATTTCTGCCATGTGTTTGTAGCTTGAAGTTGATGCCTTCACTCTCTTCCCACATGTTGTAGCAAGTGATTTTTTTGTTCACACTAATTTTGTGTGAACAAAAAAACTGATACAGCTAAATCTCTTGAAAACCAATATGATGGTGTCTAGTGGTGCTTTAAAGATATAACCATTGTATGTGTGATGTCACACGATTGTGATTTTACCGACTTACTTTGATTAATAACGTTTACTTTATGCAAGTAGTCAGAAATACAACAATTACAGGCATTTCTGTGAACAGGGCCCTAATAAACTTTTGATTTCTGTATTATTTTCCCATACAGAGAAACATAAACTGAGATTTTGTCAGTATATTTCTTAAAACTTTATATAGATATTCAGTGCCATATTCATTTAAAAAACAGAAATATTTTGTCTTTCTTTTCAAAACCAAAGGTAAAAGAACTGTGTGCCAATCCTGTGACACTGCCACATTTAAGGTCACTGAGTTCTTAAGTAAGATGCATATTGTGCAAGTGTTTGTCAATGGAGATTATATGGCAATGTTCTGACTTACTGTGGAACACAAATCCATAACAAAAGTGAATATCTTACATCTTACTCCATTCAGATTCCATTCCAAGAGATGGGCGGGAAGACCCTCGTCATGTCTGTCTATGACTTTGACCGTTTTTCCAAGCATGATGTGATTGGTGAGGTGAAGATACCAATGAATACATTAGATCTGGCCCAGCCCATTGAGCAATGGAGAGACCTGGATAGTGCAGAAAAAGAAGAGGTAACCTTTTTTCAGCAGTCATCTCAATTTTCTCTCATCCTCAATATTTCCACAATAGCATTGTAGACTGTATTCAAATGAATTGTAGACTTTATCACTTAAAGATCACGTCATGTATTATTTTTGTTTGAAAGACAATAATTGTGTGGTGTAGCTGAATGTTTTTAACATTGCCTAATGCCAGAATCAGACTACACAAGTTCAGCCCGATTTTGACCAGATTTTAGCATGTTAGAATTTTATTTTATTTTGTATTTTATTTAGTCTGACAGCTCTTACGACACATTGATGTTGACCAGTAGGATGACGTTGCTATCAGACACACATGCAAAAATGGCAGAAAAAAGACGGATCCTGGTGTTCCAGCTAGGTGAAGAAGAAAACATGTTTGCTGAGTTGTGACAACAATACCCTTGCCTTATTAAACTTAAGCAACCTCGTACATGAGTCGTTTGGCTAAGTTATCATTCCCCAACAGCCATGCACATACTGTATTCTTCACCATTGTCTCCGGCACATGAGATTGTGAGTTTGAATCCCGCCCATGATAAGGGTATTCCTAGTGCTCTCCATTTCGAGTGGAGAACACAGGACTGTTACTATTGCATGCTACTATTCAAGCAACCCCAGTGTGCAGAGAGTGCAGACTCATCTCTGGCGGACGAGCTAAACACCTTTTATGCTCGTTTTGAGGCTGCGGTTAGCAGCGCTAAAGGCACTAACAGTGTGAATCACACTAACGGTGCTAATGGTGCTGCTGACAGAGGAGAGTGTGTCAGTGATCCGAGTCCCTTCACCATCACAGAGAGGGATGTACGACGAGTGTTCAAGAGGGTGAATACCAGGAAGACAGCAGGACCCGACAGAATCTGCGGACAAGTCCTAAAAGCCTGTGCAGACCAGCTAGCTCCAGTATTCACAGACATCTTTAATCTCTCTCTGTCACTGGGCATCGTACCAACATGCTTCAAGCAGTCCATCATTGTTCCTGTCCTCAAGAAACCCCAGCCTGCATGTCTCAATGACTATTGCCTAGTAGCCCTAACATCAGTAGTGATGAAGTGCTTTGAAGTCACTGGTCAGAGACTTCATCACTTCTGCACTGCCTGAATCCACGGACCCACTCCAGTTTGCATACCGACCCAACCCTTCTACGCCATCACCCATCTGCTCCACACAACACTTTCACACCTGAACATTGGGAGGGGTAATTATGTTAAAATTCACTTTGTCGACTACAGCTCAGCATTTAATAACACTATTATCCCATCCAAACTCACCACAAAAACTGGAAGATCTGGATCTTCACCCATCCCTGTGTCAGTGGACGTCAAACTACCTGACGGATAGACCACAAGCTGTGCGTGTAGGCAAACATGTCTCATACACCCTCACCCTCAGCACCGGAGCCCCCCAGGCTGTGTCTTGAGCCCTTTGCTGTACTCATTGATACTAATAAACGTGTCAGCATGTTTCCCGTAGCGCCTGCCTCTGCTCCCTCTGCACAGCTGTCACAGAATGTACAGCCCGAGTGGAGCAGAGCTTCTTCAGCTGTCCCCTCTCCCTCCGTGGAGGCTCAATACCATCGCCCAACATCTCCAGACTCTCTCCCCCGAGACGCCCAGTGTCCCTCAGGTCTCGACGGTGGCTGAGGGCTTCCGTTGTCACCTCGCAGTGCCTGGTTCGTATGATGGTAACCCAGAATCTTGCGAGGGATTCCTCATACAATGTGAATTATACTTTTCTTTCCAGCCCAGCCTGCCTGATGCTGCCAAGGTGGCGTTCGTGATTTCCAGACTGACTGGAAAGGCATTAATGTGGGGTGCCACCCTGGTAACGGGTTCTTCCCCTTTGACGTCTAATTATACTGCTTTTATCAAGGAAATGAAAGCCTTGAAACGCGAGCTCAGAGCCGAGCTTACCGTGAGGACCGAGGGGGAGGATCTCAACGCGGTGATCAGCCAGGCGATCACCTATGACCAGTTGCTGAAGGAGAGACAGCGCCCGCAGTTCCCCGCTCAGTTACCACCCCCCTATTGCTCCCTATTAAAGAGGCGACACAGGAAGAACCTATGTAGGTGTGATGTGCAAACGGTTGTGCAGCTCAACCCAGCACGAAGGAGGAGACGAGGGTGAGTAATGTCCTGTTGAATCTTTTCGGACTTCCTCTATGCCTTATCCACCAAGGAAGTGTTCACTTTGTTACAGCGGTTGTGGATTCTTGCGCAGCCTCGGAAGTAATGGACGAGGACTATACCAGACGGATAGGGGCTCGGGCCATCCCACTTGCAGTCCCCAAACAAGTGGTTGCCATTGACGGAGGACCGGTTGGGAGGGGCATTATCACCCACCGAACGCCTCGACTTAAAATAAAGATTGGTAATCACTACGAGCATCGGTCGTTTGTTATTATCTTCCCTTTCTCAGCACATTACTCTAGGACTCCCATGGCTGAAAAGTCACGAGCCTCAAATCTCCTGGAGAGAGGGTCGATTGCTAAACTGGGGAACAGGATGCACCAACCACATAAAAGGCAAGGAGTATCTAGGGCCCACGTCTGTCGAGAGCCCCAATGCCGATCAACCCCAGTGCATACCTTCCCCGTACGAAGACTTGGCGGAAGTCTACAGCCCACAGCGGTCACCAAACTGTCTCCCCACCGTCCGTGGGATTGCGCTGTGGAGCTGAAGGACGGCGCGGTCTCGCCATGAGGTAAGGCATACCCTCTGTCCCAGGAGGAGGAAAGGGTCATGGCCCGTTATATCCAGGAGGCTCTTGCTCAAGGGTACATTCGCCCCTCCACCTCCCCGGCGTCTGTGAGCGTCTTCTTCGTCAAGAAGAAGGACGGAGGACTACGCCCCTGTGTGGACTACCGGGGTCTCAACGCACTTCTGAAACCCTATCAGCTGTGTTGGAGCAACTACGCAATGCCTGCGTCTTTATGAAGCTAGACCTCCACAGCGCCTACAACCTGGTAAGAATCAGGGAGGGTGATGAGTGGAAGACCACATTCAGCACGGCCACGGGACACTACAAGTACCTGGTACTTCCGTATGGCCTAGCAACAGCGTCATACGGCAGGAAAGGTGGAGGCGGTGTCTGAATGGCCTCAACCCCAGACCCTAAAGGATCTGCAGCGCTTTCTGGGATTTGCTAATTTCTACATGCATTTTATCAGGTCATTCAGCGCCATGGCGAAGCTCTTGACGGACCTCCTGAGGGGACAGAGGAGGTCGCTGCACTGGGGTCCCAAGGAAGAGGAGGCTTTCAGCAACCTAAAAAGGGCATTCACTACAGCTCCCGTCCTGCAACAACCGGACCCCACTTGACCATTCATCGTTGAGGTAGACGCTTCGGACACGGGGGTAGGCACCGTGTTGTTGCAAAAGCCTAGAGAAGGAGGTAAGCCTAAGCCCATTGCTTACTTTTCTAAGAAGCTCACCTCTGCCAAGAGGAACTACGGCGTGGGAGAACAGGAGTTACTAGCAATGAAACTGGCTCTAGAAGAATGGCGACACTGGCTGGAGGGAGCAGAACACACCTTCACAGTGATGACGGATCATAAAAACCTGGAGTACTTGAAGACGCCAAACGTCTGAACACTTGACAGGCTCAGTGGTCTCTCTTTTTCTCTCGGTTTGTTTTTCAGGTCACCTATCGATCCGGAGATCAAAATACTAGAGCTGATGCCCTGTCGCGACAGTTCTCACCCGAAGCCCGTCCTACCTCTCACGAGCCTGTACTGCCCCCTGCATGTTTCATCGGGACTGTCAGCTGGCAGTTAGATAGAGACATCAGGAATGCTAACCCTCACCCTGACTGTCCTCCCCACAGGCTTTTCGTTTCCCTCAGACTTAGGTCCTCGCTGATCACTTGGGCACATACCACCATGGGCACCAGACACCCTGGGGCAACGCGCACTAGTCAGCTCCTAAGTGCGCACTACTGGTGGCCTGTCCTGCATGCAGACGTCGTACGCACCGTCAATTCCTGCCCGGAGTGTGCTAGGTGCAAGGTGCCCAGAACCCCTCTGGCTGGGAAGTTGCACCCCCTACCCACACCTATCGCCTTGGATTTCATCACTGACCTGCCTGCCTCCGAAGATAACACAGTAATCCTAGTGGTAGTCGATTGTTTCTGGAAGATGGTACGGTTTCTACCTCTTCCAGGTCTCCCCACGGCTTGGCAAACCGCGGACTTGCTGTTCCGGAACGTCTTCCGTCAGTTTGGTCTGCCCGAGGACGTCGTCTCGGACAGGGGGCCCCAATTTACTTCACGGGTATGGTGGGAGTTGCTCAGCTGCCTCAATGTGGCGGTGAGCCTGACCTCGGGCTACCAGGAGCTGGGCAAGTTCCTCCGACTGTACTGTCAGGGACACCCAGATACCTGGTGTACCTATCTCCCCTGGGCCGGATACGGCCAAAACTCCCTCACACACGTAGGTACAGGTCTCACCCCCTTTGAGTGTGTGTTTGGATTTCAGCCCCCGCTGTACCCATGGAACCCCCAGCGTTCGGAGTAGCCAGCTGTGGATGACTGGTTCCAGAACAGTGAACGTGTGTGGGAAGAGACTCATCAGCGCCTCCGCAAGGCCATTGCGGATTACAAGCGAAAAGCCGACCGTAAAATAGGAGAGACCCCTTGCTTTGAGATCGAAGACAAACTGTGGGTAGCGACCAAGGACGGTAGGCTGGGCACCTTGGGTAAGCTAGCTCCTAAATACGAGGGTCCTTTCCCCATCATGGGGCGTATTAACGATGTGACTTACAGAATAGGCATACCAGGAGGTAGCCGAGCATCCTCTGCATTTCACGTCTCTGCCCTAAAGAGAGTGCGTCCTGGACCCCTGGAGGAAGGTGGGTCTGCGGGGTCTCCTCCCCCTCCCGTTATGTTACAGGATGGTCCCGCGTACCGAGTGAGGGCTCTCCTGGACTCACGACTGAGGCGGGGTGCCCTTCAGTACTTGATGGACTGGGAGGGATTCGGCCTGGAGGAGCGCTGCTGGGTCCCCGCATCACAAGCGCTGGACCCAAAACTGGTCGCCTCTTTCCACTGTGCCCGACCAGACCGCCCAGCTCCGCATCGTCCTGGCCGTCCCCCGTCGAAGAGGCGGTCGGGGCCCTTGGGGGGGGGGGGCTCTGTCACATCTTGCCGGACACCCAGCCGCAAGACACATTGCTGTACATTGGCCTGACTTGTGTGAACTGCTTCACAGCCGCTGTGGTTATTCACGCTGTGTTCTACAGCCGTGCCGGTTATACCGGACTTTGCCTGCTTTCTTGCGTGCCTTTTTGATTGTGCTTGCTGTGATTATTTGCGCCACTGGCAACCCTGATACTAATAAATGTGTCATCATGTTTCCCGTAGCACCTGTCTCTGCTCCCTCCGCACAGCCGTCACTTATAGTTTATATTCTGCCTACTTGACAGTCTAATAGCATTAAATAGCATTTCACTGCAGGTTGTACCGTGTATGACTATGTATGTGACAAATAAAACTTTGAAACCCCTTTGAAGAAGCACATGCTATCACAACTAGAGATTGACAAGGTACAACACAATATGCTACGGCAAGGGGGAGCCAGGACAACAGGTCAGAGGAGGGAATATGATGATTACCCCAACCCGTGTTGGAAACCAACACCCAATAAAGCTCAACATAAGAGCTGCTGACTTGAGAATAAGAATAATGGCTCAATTGGAATGACTAACAAGTTGTAGCAGACTACCAAGACCAAGTGAAGTATCAGAGAGATTGCTGGAAGATGTGAATACAATATATCCCAAGTTAGCCAGCTAGATAGGAAGCATTACTCAACACCAATACCCAGAGGTTACTTAAACTGAGAACAGAACACAGTAACCATCACCCTAGCAGATGTCCAAGAAAGAGTGTCAAATATGAAGAACTGGACAGCCCCATGCCCTGACATGCTCCAAGCCTACTGGCTGAAGAAGCTAACTGCACTCCATGAGTGCCTAGCACAAATGAGCCAGCTGCTAACCACCCTGAATGGGCACCTAATCCTGAAGGACCCCTAGACAGGACCAGTTCCATCCAACTATCAGCCAATAACCTGCCTCTCAACATTATGGAAGCTCCTTGTTGTTGTTGGAGGCTAAGATTCTTCCAGATACAAACTGATAAAATGGTAATGGCTAACCAACCAGACACTGTGGTGATGGACAATCCACAGAAAAGGGCTGTAGTGATACTGTAGAAATGGCAATCCCATTTGACAGTAACATCAAGTACATGGAGAAGACAAGGAACAAGAAGGAACAAGAGAAGCTAGAAAAATCAAGGGCTGAAAGAAGAGTTGTAAAAGATGTGGAAAGTAAAGGTAATAGGAGCACTAGGGCTTGTGACTACCAAACTGGGGGTCCAACACATTCCAGGAACAACACCTGAGATCTCCGTCAAGTATGTATGCATGTATGTGTTTGTCTCTATCTATATCTATCTATCTATCTATCTAT
>JAOYMR010000022.1:8809604-8828216 GCA_025802075.1 Tenebrosternarchus preto
CAAAATCATCAATATTAAAACAATAAAAGGCTTGGACTACTTCAGTTGTGTGTAATGAATCTAAAATATATGAAAGTATAATGTTTATCAGTACATTACAGAAAATAATGAACTTTATCACAATATGCTAATTTTTTGAGAAGGACTAGTATATTCATTTGTTATTTCAGGAAAAAAAACATCAACATAAAGCATAAACCAATTTGTTTTGAAAGAATCAAGGTCTTTGTCTAATAGTGATTAGAGGCCACTAGCAAGAATTGCTGTTTTCATACTTCTTTGGAGTCAATCTTTATACTGTCTGGATGAGGTTGCACTCACCTGCATCACACTGTTGAGCTGCGAGCGAATTTTTGTTAACTCTTGTTTGCTGTCTTCCAGACGAGCTTTGAGTTTCTCATTTTCTGCTAGTGCATCCTCATACAACTGACAAAGTGAAGCAAACAATCAGTCTTTTAAGAGTATTTTTAGAACCGCACTAATAAAATTCCTCCATGAACAAAGTCTAGATAGACCAGCTGATGATGTGGTGGTTATGCCTCTGCTTTGTGCCTTTTGAATTATATCCTTATTAATATTTTAGTGAACTGGAATATAGAATGTACTGACTTGGAATGTAGTATTATAGGTGTATAGGTCTCAATCAGTGGTGCTTGAAAGTTTAGAACCCTTTAGAATTTTCTATATTTCTGCATAAATATGACCTAAAACATCATCAGACTTTCACACAATTCCTAAAAGTAGATAAAGAGAACAAAGTTAAACAAATGATCCAATGTTACATATTTGTGAGTGGCAACAGTATGTGAACATATAGAATTAGCAGTTAATTTGAATGTGAAACTAGAATCAGGTGTTTTCAATCAGGAATGAGTGGGCAGCCTGTTTTATTTAAAGAACAGGGATCTATCAAAAATCTGCCCTTCATAACACATGTTTGTGGAAGTGTGTCATGGCACAAACAAAGGAGATTTCTGAAAAAGAGTTGTTGATGTTCACCAGGCTGGAAAAGGTTAAGAAACCATCAAAAAAGAGTTTGGACCAATCCACAGTCAGTCAGATTAGGTACAAATGGAGGAAGTTCAAGACCATTATTACCCTTCCCAGGAGTGGTCGGCCAACAAAGATCACTCCAAGAACAAGGCATGTAATAGTTGACGAGGTCACAAAGAACCTCAGGGTACCTTCTAAGCAACTGAAGGCCTCTCTCACATTGGCTGATGTTAATGTTCATGAATCCACCGTCAGGAGAAGACTGAACAACAATGGTGTGCATCGCAGGGTTGCAAGTCACTGCTCTCTAAAAAGAACATTTGTTGCTTGTCTGCAGTTTGCTAAAGATCACATGGACAAGCCAGAAGGCTATTGGAAGGATGTTTTGTGGATGGATGGGACCAAAATCGAACTTTTTGGTTTAAATGAAAAGCATTATGTTTGGTGAAAAGAAAACGCTGCATTCCAGCATAAGAACTTTATCCCATTTGTGAAACATTTTGTTTTGCTGCATCTGGGCCAGGACAGCTTGCCATCATGGGGGGGGTTAATGTTTTGGAATAGCCAAGTCAAAGTCCTGACCTTTATCCAATCTAAATGTTGTGGAAGGATCTGAAGCGAGCAGTTAATGTAAGGAAACCCACCAACATCCCAGAGTTGAAGCTGTTCTGTATGGAGGAATGGGCTACAATTCCTCCAAGCCAGTGTTTAGGACTGATCAACAGTTACCAGAAACATTTAGTTGCAAACGTTTGTTATTGTTGCAAAGGGGGTCACACCTGATAATGAAAGCAAAGGTTCACATACTTTTGGCACTCACAAATATGTAATATTGGATAATTTTTCTCAATAAACAAATATATTTTTGTCTCATGTTTAACTGGGTTCTCTTTGTCTACTTTTAGGACTTGTGTGAAAATCTGATGTTTTAGGTCATATTTATGCAGAACTATAGAAAATTCTAAAGGGTTCACAAACATTCAAGTACCATTGTACATTTACAGCATTTGGCTGATGGTTTTATCTAAAGTGGCAATTGTGACTGTATATATCTTTGAACAACTGAGGGTTAGGGGCTTTGATCAGGGACCCAACAGTGGCAACACTGGTTAATTCAAGTGCCTTAAACAGTGAGCTACCACAGTTAAGTTACAGAATGCTTTGCCACCCCAGGAACCATCAATTTCCTCAGAGTTACAATGTACTATAGTGGCACAAGGAATACTGCTGGGCTCGCATGACCAATATCTCTAGCAACTTACCGATGTTGTGAACAAAACAGTCCAACTTTTCCTCCATCAGTTTGCTATTCTAACTACCACAACAGTCTACCAGTCTATTCTAACTATCACCCCTGTTGATGCCAAGATAGCGTTTGTCCTCTCTGAGCACTTTCCTGGGCCATCTAAGCAAGGAAGCTACACACATGCAGACATATTCTGCCTTCAGAACTCAGTTCATGGATGTTTTTGATCATATTCTCCCTGGACCAGGGTGAACAAAAATTTCAGTTGAAACATAAAAAGAAGACAACCTCAGAGCACACCCCATCATTTTGTACACTGGCTGCTCAGAATGGACAACAAATAACATAACTAGGCTAAACAGTGTATGGAACTTTGGGGCCAAGTTATGTTAACACTAATATTTTGATGTATAAATTGATTCACGTGTCGCATTATCAGTTATTTTCTCAAACTATTTCAAAAGTAAAGTATTGACCACCTACATTATTTGTATATTGTCTGTCTGTAGTCACAGTTTTGACTGCACAACTCTTGGCTTAGTAACAAACTATGATAAAATGTGCATAGTGCAAAGGTAGAAAGAACTAGAAGTAATTAATTGCAAGGCAGATGATATCGGCAGAGCCTTAACAATAGCCTTAAGACCAAATTATCTTGGAAGGGTGAGTTATTATCATACTGAGTACATCAGTTTGTCTGTCAGATTTGACCATTTGTTGCATTCTACATGTCAGTGTTTCCCAAGAGTAACCTCTGCCCTCACAGTTCATTCTGCTCCTGAGGACCCAGAACACTTGGAAATCAGACAGACCAGGCTAACGCTTAAGGAAAAGCAAAAGTGTACTCAGGATTATCTCTGTCTGTATTGTGGTCAGTCGGGTCACTGCAAGCAAAGCTTCTGATCACTGCCTTCTGTTTCTCCAGAGGAGTTTCCTCTATACCCCATATCAAGAGCAGGACTTTGGTTAGCCTTACCCTATGCTCTGTTCATGTGTCTATTTCAGAATCTATCTATAAGGTATCTTGCAGAATTTATGCTCATGCTGTTTTGAAGACCAAAGAAGGTCCATCATGCTTCTAGATAAGTGTACCTAAAGTTTAAAATGTGCAGCTCAGTACCTTTTCACCTAATGTATTATGTTCCCATTATTGGTAAGGCATTAATTATGATTAATTATTATTTAAATTTGAATTATAAAATAATTCTGTAAACCTTTCCTTTAAGATTGTTTAGAATTCATCATAAATTGAACCAGTCAAATGCTTAACTACCTTCTTGTAGTTCCTACTGGTAGAGTCATCATCCATCTTATTTAGAGAAGCTAAGCGATTCTCTCTACGCAAGTAGGAGCTGGTTTGGTTCAGTCTGTCTGAACACTCCACACCACTGGAATCTGACCTGTTACAAATAAAGGCACACATTTTAATTTGGATATTTCTGGAATAATTATTTTTCTATATAGATAGATACTTTATTGATCCTAAAGGGAAATTCAATTCTACTGTCTTCTTGTGAATAAGTGCAAAAGAAGAGGTAGCACTGTAAAATATAAAATGTAGTACTCACCTAGATAATCTGTCATGCTGTAAAAGAAAGCAAGTTCACTGTTATTTTATGATAATGCACTAATTTTCATCATTCATTACACGTGTATATTTAATCAATATATTCTGATGCCAAGCTATTTCTCTATTTTGTTCTTTTATTGAGGTACTCAGTCTTTAACAGGACAAGCAACATGCAAGGAAGCAGAGATTAACTTAAATAGTTCACTAAAACAAGGTATGGGTAACGAAAACCACTACAAACCCTGAAAATGGTATCACAATCAGAACTACAAAACTGCATCAAAGAATAAAGGGATATAATCACACAACTAATACACATTTATATAAACATTTATGAACTGCTTGAATAACTATTTTAAATGATTTACAAGTTAAGACCAATGCAGGGCACTAGGTGAAACCCGCTGACCATTTTCACTCACTTGATCCCCTTCAGATCAGCAGCCTACAATATATTATGTATTTTTTAAAAATTATAAAACTAACAAGAAATCACTAAAGCTCTTTGAATGCTTAACTTTTGTGTAGTTTTGTGTCCTAATCACAGATGTCCCTTTTTACGTGGAACATTCCAAATTTACTGTGTGTGACCCAAACATTCTCAAAAAAATGTTTGATTTTAATAAAGTGTATAGATAAAGTATTTATTAAAGTATTTAATAAAGTATTTTAATAATTAATGACTTTATAAAGTTAGCCCAAAGTTAAAAAAGCAGCTGTGAACTTCTGAATTCCTGATCTCTTGCAGTATTGCTATGGCATCTACCAATGATTTTACTTTTTATATTTTGCTATGGTTACCATGGTTGTAACCAAAAGTATTTGCTCACCCATCCAAATGACTGTGCACCAGCGCACAAAGCAATGTCCATAAAGATATGGATGGCAGTGCCCTGACCTCAACCCGATAGAACACCTTTGGGATGAATTAGAGCGGAGACTGAGAGCCAGGCCTTCTCATCCAACATCAGTATGTGACCTCACAAAGAATGGTCAAAAATCCCCATAAACACATTCCTAAACCTTGTGGACAGCCTTCCTAGAAGAGTTGAAGCTGTTCTAGCTGCAAAGGGTGGACCAACGTCATATTGAACCTTATGGATTAGGAATGGGATGTGACTTAAGATCATATGTGAGTCAAGGAAGGTGAGCAAATGCTTTTGGCAATATAGTGTACATTAAAAGTAAGGAAAATATTCATACAATATTAGAAACATATAAATGCAAATACAAATCACAAAGTATAAAAACACAACAAGGGAGCTGTATTGGAAAGAGACAAAAACTGTATATACATAAATGCCTGTTTATACAAGTGTAAATGTAAGGGTGATATAAAGTGTGTGTATACGTATATATATTGGAGAAATTGCAGAAAATGAAACCAGTATATTGGACTTAAAAGCCAAAAATTGCCTATATAACAATAGCTGCACATTATATCCAAAATTTGTTTAGTGTGGTGGCTGATTACAGAGTATTGGGACATGCTATTAATGAGGGGGAAGTGAATTCTGTTGGTTGGTGGAAATATGACAGCTCTGGAAGGAACATGTTGTTTAGGCTGATTGTATGTTTCTGTACCATTTTCCAGAAGGCAGTAGGGTGAAAAAGCTATATGCAGTGGTGTAGTGTTCAGGTGCAATTTTATTAAGAACGCACCTGGGAATTTCACCCAAGGAATTAAAAATGTCTTCAGTTATACCTATATATTCTTAACCAACTATAAAAACCAAGATAAGACAGGACACCAGGAGTGCTGAGTCTTACCCTGGGGAGGCAGAATTTCTACGTTTCAGTAATACCTACAGTAACAAACACTCTGTGCAAGTGTGCAGGTAGGTCTTGTGTTGTAATGCAGAGAATAACAGCTACACATGAATTAACAGTCACATCTACATAGGGATTAAAGTTCTGTCACTATGATTAAGGTCAGCTATATCCCAGAGATTCCTGTAATTCACAGCCAGATGCTACCTGGTCAGTTGTCATATACCATCGTAACCATTGCCGATGGTTACTGAATCACCTTAGCTATTTGTATTGGGTATTATTGTGATGTTTGATTTCTGCCACTAGGGGGCCACAGGGAGTTAGTCTAACTTCTTAAAAGAAGTAGTGTTTGTTAGCTAGGAGGAGCATGCTACAAAGAATGTAATCTTGTCTCAGTTTTGGAGTCCTTATATTGAGGAATGAGGTGTTCCATGCCCAATATGGATTTCTGTTATTACTTCTTTATTGATGGACCGTGTATGAACAAAGATATCGAGGGTTATTGACCGAATGCTCAAGCTTCATTTTCACTGAAGTCCTACATAGATTTAAAGGACAGGAACCACAGTTACTGGTGAACTAAGAAAAAGTGCCTTGAAAAATTATTTTTGTTTTCATACTTTTTAAATCTGTTTATATAGAAAATACCCTTATAGACTTTGAGTTCAAAGTTGTCCACAAAATAACCTGTAGTTTTGTTACAACACAACACAAAATCTCTAACATCCGAGACAGATACTGATTTTTTAGTACATGTACATGATTTTAGAGAATGAAATATGGCAAATATGTAGAAAATATGCTTCAACTTCATTTATTGGCACCAAATAAAATGAAACGTACATAAATTATGCAAAACACTGATGTTTTATACATCAAAGTTTTCAGTAGCCACAGTGTCACAGGAAAAAAGAAATATATAGACTCTGGGCCAAGATAGCTGAAATGAATCAAAATGTTACCCTGACCCATTTAATTCTACAATAAATGCAATACAGACAAAGACTATACAGATGGTCTTCTCAAATCCAGCACTCCTTCCAAGACACCCTCAACCTGAGCCAGAGCACTCTAACTGATATGGTACAGTCCGTCTCCAGTGCAAAATAAATCTCTCACTCATCACTACAGTATAATTCCTCCAAGTCACTATCATGAGTCATTACTCCATGAAGTTTGTGGAAATGTTTCCTTGGAAACCTTTCCACAATTTAAATCAGTAAATCATAAATCAGTACAACACAGTCTTGCAGACATACAGGAACATCTTCCTGCCTCACATCTTCCTTGCTTGCAACTGCAGTGGACTACCTGCAACCAGGCGTTGGAGTTTTGATCATCCAGGTCATTGTTAACTCTCCATCTTCAAGGTGCCATCCATACTTTTCAGAGAGTTTCTCATTATTGATTGCTTCTTGCCCTTTTGCAGTGTTGGTATATGGCATCACTTGTCAAGCGCATAGATAGTTTTGGTAAAGCTGAGGTTGCCTTGCAGCGTGATTGCTATCCATGTGTGAAAATTAATGTCTCACGCTCCCTGAAACACTCTTTCATAATTTGAGCCAGATTAATCCTGCCATTGTCATCTTGGAATGCACCTGTGCCACCAGGGAAGAAAAAATCCATTGATGGAATTACCTGGTTGTTCAGTAGATTCAGGTACTCGGCTGACCTCATTCTTTGCACACATTATGTTTCTGAACCTAGATGTGACCAACTGCAGCAACCCCAGATCATAGCTCTTACCTATTTGCTTAGTTAAATCCAACCTTTTGGCCATGCACTGTATTTACAAAGTAGTTCAAAAGTAGTTCTGGTTAAAACTGTTGCCCAGATTTGTAAATACAGTCAGGTATTCCTCTTTCTCTGAGGCTACAACCTGAGAATTTATGGATCTCAGTAAGTGCCAAACACACACTGGTGCCAAGAACCGATTACACCTTAGCTTTGTCAGTAATTTTTGTTCTGTTGCCCCAGTAAAAAATACAACCTACATGGTAAATCTCTCTTCAGAACTATAGCAATCACTACCACATTAGTATCAGGGCTTTTGACTGCAGTCTGATGCTCCTGTGCAGCATGTTGTAAAAACAACCTCAAGATCATGTCACATCATCAACAACATTACGAGTTTGTACATGCTTTGTTACAGTCACAGATGTGACACAGCTCTCCAAGACCTTTGTACAAAGTTAAGTCGTTGCCCAAGGTGCATCTTTCCATGCAACATATTCTGCTATTGCCTCTTTGTTTGTTCTACAAAAATTCCACTGTGTTAGTTTCCTCTGATGCCATCCATGTATTTGCACCAGTTGTGTACCACCAGCAGCTATATGGGACTTTTCTAGATTTGTAATACTCCTTTCCAGATATTGGTCAATCACAAAGTCAATCAGTGTACACTTGTGCTTCAGAGCAAGCTTGACCATGTGTTGTTGTATGGTCTCAGCGAGCTCTCCAAAGGTACATGGTATGGACTGAATAGTGCAAACATCTGCCATGCCATCAAAGAGAATGGCTCCATCTGCTGGAACGTTGTCAACTAAGCAGTCTCCACCTTTGGTCTCCAATAAATCCAGATGAGACGATTTGCTTTAATAAGTGAACCATCAGAACTGGATATGAAACTGTTCCCAAGGAGTAGGACAGAATTTTTCTCAGAATTTCTTTCCACTTTGGTGAGTACAGAATAGCTTCTTATTAGCAGACAGAATCACTTCTTTGTTAGTGAGTCATCAAAGGTTGGCTCATTTCTGCAAAGGAAACATAAAAAATATATATAAATATTATATGCATCATAAATATTTCATAGCGGCTTATTTTTTAAATATAGTATAACTGCACCAATTTGAATTAAGAGCAATTGAAAAATAAGAATAAGGTATTTTTAAGCAAAGAAGAAATATCATCTGCCTTGCAATTAATTACTTCTAGTTCTTTCTACCTTTGCACTATGCACATTTTATCATAGTTTGTTACTAAGCCAAGAGTTGTGCAGTCAAGACTGTGACTACAGACAGACAATATACAAATAATGTAGGTGGTCAATACTTTACTTTTGAAATAGTTTGAGAGAATAACTGATAATGCGACACGTGAATCAATTTATACATCAAAATATTAGTGTTAACATAACTTGGCCCAAAAGTTCCATACACTGTTTAGCCTAGTTATGTTATTTGTTGTCATTTCTAGTTATTTGTATAAATTTCCTTAATTACCCTTCCACATGTTATTAATGTGATGAACATTTTTTTAAGTTC
Organism: Tenebrosternarchus preto; assembly: GCA_025802075.1. Lineage (NCBI taxonomy): Eukaryota > Metazoa > Chordata > Actinopteri > Gymnotiformes > Apteronotidae > Tenebrosternarchus > Tenebrosternarchus preto. The sequence continues at coordinate 8,818,450 of JAOYMR010000022.1, forward strand.
AGCTTTAAGTGTGTGTTTCTTTACTTACCTGCTAAATATGTCTCTGCCTATGACAGATGGTCCTTCTTGCGTTTGCCTGCAACAGTAATATTCTTATCCGTTTGCTTATATATATTGTGCACAAAGGAAGCAGTACTTTACTGGCAGGCCCGTCCTCTTGGTTAGGATAGCACAGACTGGACTCCGCACGTATTTTGAGCTTCAGGACACTGTGACCCGTTTCTCGGCTGCACCCAAACAACTATAACAAGTGGAGTCCAGCATTTCGGGAAGGTTGTCAAACTCAACTTTTATTACCTTCTATTATGATGTTTGTTTCTGCTAGTATCCTTTGCATCTTCTTTATTTATGGACGTGAGATGCATTTCACATTGTTTGAAACCCTTCTTGTGCACTCTTGAAAATCGTTTAGCGATAAATTCCTCGTTTTCTTTATTCATTGTTGATGACAAGGGCGCAGACATGTTGGACTCTGTCTTAAAAAGCCGAAACCTGATTGGTCCATCGGGGAAGCAAGTGATGATTAGTCCGTGAATCCCTATCACTCATGAAGGAAATCTGATTACGTGAGAAAAGATCTATTACCGACTTTAAACACAAATTCAAAACAAACTGCTGGATGACACATGGACTTTTATTGCCTCGCTCTAAACCAACAGATCGTTTTATTCAAGTAAAAATTATTTAGTGCCACGTATATGGGATTAAACGAAAAACTTTTATTTTCCTTTTCTCCATCTATGCAATATCGCCAAACTAAGAAATACACTATCCCAGCATGACGCAAAAACATTTGGACACGCCTTCATCATATACCCGTATATTTCATATATGAAAATCGTACACATATATACATTTACATATGGAATATGTGTGACTGATGGAGTAAATCTGTAAAACTGACTGAGTCTATTGTTGTACATCTCTTTAAATTGGTGCTTTTATTTCTTAGCTCTACAGAGTATCTTCTTATCTTCTTAGTGCTACAGAGTATGAGGGAAAATAGAGCAGAGCATACTTTTTGTCCCTAGAGAAGTGCAGGCTTGAGAATGTTTACACAGCACTGGCAGAGAGGCTTAGCCTTATGTGGTCATGCACCATGCTGCTGCTGCTTGTTACTCTGAAAAACCTGCTGTATTCTGTGCACAAACACATTACACAGGTACATATACAGAAATTGTCAATATCTACTATCTGAAATGTATACATGCAAATATACACAAACACACATTCTGTCCTGCAAACTTATCTAGGTACCTAGAGACCTACTAATAAGGATAACATTTGGAACCTATTCTCCTTATCATGGCATCATACATAAAGTTATAGCATCCAGTGCTACTGACTAGTGTTAGAGACCACATACATAGAATGCAGTATTGTGCATCTATGTTGTTTTGAATGGTCTATCTATGTACACATGAACAGAGGTTGGAATTTAACAGATGTGTTCCACTTTGTGGTTTTTGTGCTGTTAAGTGTGTGTTGTCAGAACTGTGATTTTAAAATAACATGTTTGTTAATAATGTTAATAGCTGAACAGTGTTGACTCTGGAATCAGATCACTCTGGGAATGGAACAAGTGTCCAGGTGTTCAAGCAATCAGACCACATCAGTGGTCCAACCTTTATAATAGCATAATGACTTTAATTCTCCTGTAGCTCACCAGCTAGAGGTCATGATCGAGGTCATGTATTCTATTCTCATGGAACACACAGTCATACTGATAAATAATCTCTGGTGTTCCTGTGTTCTCTCATTCGATGCTGATATTGCATGCTGCTTGCATTTACTGAATGCATTCTGTGGCTCTTTTCCTCACTGACTGCTCATCAAAATATCATCTCTTAATAGCTTGTACAATAGAGCTAGTATAGTGCTCTTATTAAGCGAAAAGCATCAGTCATAGTTCACAAGTCCAATGAAAGCATGTATGTCTTTCACACTGGTTGGTGGTGCCTCATGTAGTCCTGACCTTGTCACTGGCTAGGTGTACACCCTCTCCATCGAGTATAAAAGATACCATTTACAATTACATGGAGACTATTCTCCTCCAGGCACTGGAGCACATTGTCTGGAGCACAACGTGGAGCACAACTTCTCCAAATACTCCTACTGAACAATATTCAGTACATTTTTCTTCAATACATTTTCTGTATTCCACTTGAATATTGATGGTGCAAAACCGATGGCAAAGGAAGTCTATTGTATACGTATACAACAGGCCTTAGTGTGTTTATGATGGAAGTCTATTGTATACAATAGGCCTTAGTGTGTTTATGATGGAAGTCTATTGTATACAACAGGCCTTAGTGTGTTTATGATGGAAGTCTATTGTATACAATAGGCCTTAGTGTGTTTATGATGGAAGTCTATTGTATACAATAGCCCTTAGTGTGTTTATGATGGAAGTCTATTGTATACAATAGCCCTTAGTGTGTTTATGATGGAAGTCTACTGTATACATTAGGCCTTAGTGTGTTTATGATGGAAGTCTACCGTATGCAATAGGCCTTAATGTGTTTATGATGGAAGTCTATTGTATACAATAGGCCTTAGTGTGTTTATGATGCACTTCTTAGATTCAGCATGTAACAGCACTTGTATGACTTGACTTGAAGTCAACAGCACTGTTGACTTGCTGAATATAATAAAATTTTAGAAAATACTTTCCCTCCACTGAGCGCTGGCCAAAGCTTTTCAATTTTCAGTTGAGGATATGTTTCTTCATCTGTCACCCAATATATGCTGTAACCTTATAATTCTCACATATATGCAAAAAACTTTGTAGGCCCCCCATTCACTCTGTGTTACCTATAAGATGATGCTTTTTCTATCTTTTTGTAGCCAGTTTCTTCTGCATAATGCTTGTTCATCAGCTCCACTCCAATCAGCACAATGGATTTTGAATATTATGAGCTTGGTATTATACAATCAGATTTGCTTTGAGTAACATGCTGAAATGAATTAGAATACATAGTGGTCCTTTACTTATATGTATCTGCATATGTTTTTGGTCATTTAGTGCATACATTCAGTAACTATTGAGCTGTAACAAAACAGCCACATGGTTGATTTAAAATCTTCCCATTATTGAAAAAGCTACTCAAATATACTCAAATATAATATACACTATTAATTAATTCTCACATTCCCCCCCTACATCCCCCACTAAAAGATCCCTGCTTGCTTTGCCAGCTTGTAAAGTGGAAAAAGTGAGTCTATGTACCCAAATGCAGTGTTACAATACAAAATTCCCTGAAAGCTATTTTTACTTTCCAGTAACTTCTGTCTCAGCACATCGATACCTTCCTCTCTCCATGCCTTACCCAAGTCTCCTGCTTCTAAACATCATGTTAATTCATGCAATAATTTTTTTTTTGCTCTCTCTAGATTTATTTTCTTTCAGATTATTTTCACTCGGATTAAAGTGAGGCCTGTTACCTAGACTGCTTAATTTATTGACTGTTTTTCACTCCCATTTGCTGCTGCAAAACAGCTGTTGCCAAAAAATATGTGGGGGCATGCTAAAAATCAAACTTGTACTTTCCCTCCTACTTTTTTCTCAGAAGGAAACCCAGCCAGCACAAGTTCATCTTCGTCTTAGAAATTTCAAGTCGTTGTATGATCATAGTTTATCATACAAATCTAAATAATATGAAAATGTTTAAACATGAATTTGCTAGGTCATGTCTATTGCTTATGCCCAGCTTCTTTGGATTTGAAAATACTAATTCGTGAATGTGATATTTATTTCTGACATACTACAAAAGTAACTGCCTCATCTAAGAAGTGTTTTGTGAACTGATCATAGATTGATAATCTTTTTCAAATCTGCATCATTCTACTGTAATCAGCTGAAGTCTTGGCAGTCCTACATCATGCATCGTATCACTAGAATCAGCACAGCTGAAGAACAGCACCTGCTGATTTACAAGCTCTTTTTACTGAAGCAAACACGTCATCTCACATCCACATTGCCTTTAATGGTCACTTGCTCCCACTGAGTTTGTGTTTGTTTTTGAGGTCTAGAAAGAGGACACATAAATAACTGCAGTCATAAGTGAATTAACATATAATCAAACATCTGTTAAAGGATGAAGCCATTCAATGCAAGGCAACAATCTAATATTACATACTATATATAATCTACTTAATGAAATAAATTACTGGTAGATGCACTACTCTCTCTGCCCTCATACAATGATCACTATGCTTTTGTAAAATCACACCTTGTCTGCTTAGTTATACTTTAAAGCTCCAATTAAGTTGTTGTTTATTGATGCTATAAACAACATAGATAGACTTTTTAATTAATCCATCAAAATAATCCAAAACATTATTTCATGGTAACACTGATCAATTATACTTTCATCCAGATAAGGTCATTATTTTAATGTAATAAGAGAAAAACGTAATTTATCAAAAGTAACTATAATATTTCAAAGCAGAAAAATGCTAACATGTCTGTGGCTAAACTTATTCAACTCTCATACAAAAACCTTATTCAACTCTCATACAGAGGCCAAATAAAGCAAAATGATGTCGGCACACTACTGTAAACTTCGTCTGAGGTATGAACTATTAATATCACCAAAAAACTCCCTGAAAGATGAAAAGATAATTCCAACTATTGTTTAAAGTGCTTACAATCCCAAGATACATTTCATAATTTTATAATACAGTCTTTCTTCCTGACAACCACAGTAACTTTCTTACTTGCTCAAATACCATAACAGAATCCAAACAAAACCCTTGTGACCTCCAGTGTTCGGCTGAATCTTCACAAAACCTTGAAACACACACAGCTGGTTCTTACTCGGAAGCTTGTGGTGCCGGGGGACGGGGAGGAGGGTGGCGAATCCAACACAGACTTCCTGGTGCGAGAGGACAGGTCTTTGTTACGCGAGTAGAGGGACGACATATTTCCAAAAACAACGACGGTGAGTGTAGCAACACTCAGAGAACAGCTGCTGAGCTGGTCATGACAAACAGCAGAAAGGATGTACTCAACAGGTGTGTGTATGTCAGAAAGAGAGAGGGAGAGAGAGAGGGAGAAAGAGAGCAATAGAGAGAAAAAATAAAAGAAGAGTGCAGTGGAGTAGTTGTCTTTGTATTCCCAGTGCTGGAACTGTCCGCTGTTCTTAGCTTCCCTTCTTCTCAGAGCACTGTGATCATAAGAGAAAAATAGAGGGGGGGAGCCACTGCAATATATCCACTCCCCCAGTCACAGTTTCAATGTATGTCTATCTGACTGTCTCTCTCTCACACACACACACACACTCCCCACTGATAAATTATCTGCTAACTCTTTTTGATTTTCTCTCTTTTACATACACACAGACACAGAAAGGACAGGAATAGATCTATAAGCATTGTGGATGATTAAGTGCCACCTTGTACTCTCTGAACTTGACGTCAAACTCAAAGCACCTCAACAGTATGATGACAAAATGGAAAATGACAAAATTGTGCTCTGTCAATTTCTATACACTCTTACACACACAGAACAACTGTGGAAACCCTTTAAGGGAATTCTGTATGTTTACACCTTTTTGCTGTGTAGTTGCTCAAGTTGCTCAGCTGTTTTATAAAAAATGGTATGATAGCTGATTTTTCCTTCTAATCAAAATGTTTGCAAATATTACATTTGAGTTGATTGTGAGCTCTAAATAAAAATACCATTAAAAATTTTATTCTTATTTTTGTTTTGTTTTTGAATGTTGCACAAACACACTACAACAATTTTTTGTTTGTGTTTTTTATTCCTGGACTATTCTAATTCACAATCTTTTGCAGCGATAATTTAGAGACCTGGAGAACACTTCATCATACTACTGCTACTAGTACTAGTGCTACTACTACTATTCCTGCTACTACTACTAATGCTACTGCTACTATTACTACTACTACTGCTACTATAACTACTCCTACTATTACTACTACTGCTACTACTACTACTACTATTACTACTACTACTGCTGCTGCTACTATAACTACTCCTACTATTACTACTACTGCTACTACTACTATTACTACTACCACTGCTGCTGCAGTGCCCTGCAGACCAGATCTTTGGAGGCCTCGAGAGTCCCGTTTAGCAGGCTACCTCTAGAGCTTCAGCAGAGCTGATCTGTTCCTCATCTTTATGACTTTCCACATGGAAACAATCCTATCAGCGATCACTGAAAAGTACTACTACTACTACTACTACTACTGCTGGTACTACTACTATTACTGCTACTACTATGGCTACTACTATTACAATTACTGCTACTACTACTACTACTATTATTACTACTACTGCTGCTGTAGTGCCCTGCATGCCAGATCTGTGGAGGCCTTGAGAGTCCCGTTTAACAAAGTGGATTTGTGGATTTCTGGTGATGCAGGAAGCAGGATACCTCTACAGCTTCAGCAGAGCTGATCTGTTCCTCATCTTTATGACTTTCCACATGAAAACAATCCTGTCAGCGATCACTGAAAAACCCTATCTCCTCACACACCTGCTTGTTTCATCCAATAAATAATCTCATGTTCGTTACTCCAAACCTGATATATTTTTTCTAATGTGAAAAGCATTCTGAAAGCAAAAGGAGCTTATATTGCAAAATGTATAGGACTGCAACAAAAGCCATCCTCTTTGGTTATAAGTTACTAACAATTTTGTAATTATAAAAATATCAAATGTCTGTTGCAGCTTGCTGTGCAGTGCTAAAGGGAAAGTGATATCTTTATCAACAGAGTAAAGCCTGTATCTAACAGCCAGAAAAATGTTATGGCTTCATGAAAGCTTTAAAATTAAGCATGTGTGTGGGGGGGGGGGGGGTATAATGTAAGTAACCATCATCAGAACAGGAAGGATGGAAAATATTTCTCACAGAATGTTAACTGTGAGAAGATCTTATTCTATTGCAACAGAAAGCCTAGGGTCAAGAGAAGGTCATTTCCACTGTAAACACATAGATAGGCAAAAATGCACGCATACAAGCACGCCAAATCAGGAACAAACACACAACCAAAAGTAATATGACAAAACTCTGTATAACATTACAGACAAAAACACATTTTGTTTTTGTTTTTCTTTTTTTATTTGGTTTATGATGGTTATTGCCACAGAACAGCTTTGCAGATGTCCGACTAACCCTAACCCTTAGAGCATTAGCAAGAAACCCTGAGAGGAGCCAAGACTCAAAGGGATAAACTATCCTCTTATGGTTGAGACCAGTCACCACAGCAGGAACTAAATAAGGAGTAAAAATCCTAATCTTGGTTCCATGAGTGTAAGTATGTTTGAAACCCATCTGGAACAACCCAGGGAGACACAACAGCTGAGACAGACTGAGGCTCAGCAACAGCAGATTATCTCAGGCATTGGGACAGTTTGCATTGGCAAAGCCACAGGCAGGTGGGCAAAGCTACCTTAAGCAATGGAAGTATATGTTCATTTTGGACCACATTTCAGCCTACCACATTTCTATAATTTGCATTCTCTCTCTACTTCTTTTGCATTGTTGAAACATCATTCTCTTTCTAATAAATCAACTGTACTGCAGGAATGCATACTGGAAAATAATCTTGATATCCTTTTCTTAACTGAAACATGGCAACAAGCAGGTAACTTTTATGCCCTTCATCAGGCAACCCCATCTAAATTCAGGTGCATTGCCAAACCTCGCTCCACTGAGCATGGAGGTAGTGTGGCTGTAATTTTTAACAATAAGATAAACATTACAGAACTTAGGCCTACATTTGCTACATCTTTTGAATGTTTATCTTTAAAATGACCAAGCTCTACAACTGCAGTATTACTCTACCATCCTCCAAAACCTAATCCGTTATTCGTCTCTGAATTATATGAACTTCTTTCTTCTTCTTTCTTGTTCAGTTTCACCTTGCATGCTGCTAGATGGCAATTTCAATATTCACATAGATAATCCAGACTATAACCTTACTACTGACTTTATTTAACTTCCTGGATGTTTTCCATTCATACAATATGTCCATTTTCCTACTCATGATAAAGATCGCGCTCTTCACAGTTCCCCTGGCTTTTCCTCGTCAATCTAATCAAAGACACATCTTCTTCTATAACACTCATTCTCTTACTTTTAACCACTCTATTTCCACAGTTTTTCCTGCTGATTCCACTCCCTCTTCTCTGGAGGAACATGCTACTCTGCTGAATGCTGCCTTTCTGAATCCCTTAGCTCCTCTAAAATCAATGTTAATTCTTCCTCCCCCTGGTACCACAGTGAACTGCGCACTATGAAGCAGACTGACTGGTTGTTGGTTGGAAAGACTATAGGAAATCCAAGCTCACTGTTAATGCAGAAGCCTATAAGCAGCACTTAGCTGTGTACAGAGATGCCCTAAACACAGCTAAATCATCCTATCTGTCTGGCCTTATCACTAATGCTAATACTAACTCTTCCTCCCCAATCCACCATTCCCTTATTAATTATTCCTCCTTCTTTTTCTGCCTTTCATGCCGTGAATTCTTCATTCATTACTGATGTTCTTATGAAGTCCAAAACCACAACCTGCTCACTTGACCCTCTCCCCACATCCCTAACTAAAGTTTGTCTTCTTCCTCTGATCTCACAATACATATGAATCAGTCATTGTCTCTTGGACTGGTCCCCTCCAACTACAAAACTGCTGCTGTTACTACTGAAAAAACATGGCATAGACATGTCAGTTCTTGGTCATTTCTACCCTATCTCTAATCTTCCCTTCCTGGCTAAAATTCTTGAACAAACTGTAGCTAATCAGCTTAAAAATTATTTAGAAACTCACAATCTCTTTGAACCATTCCAGTCTGGTTTCTGTCCCTACTACAGCACCGAAGGGCTTTAGATCACTAATGTTCTCATTATGTCATCCTTTTATTTATAGACCTAAATGCAGCCTTTGATGCAGTCAGCCATTCCATTCTGTCACAGTTGCGTGAGCTGGGCATTGGTGGTTCCGTTCTGGACTTGTTCACTTCCTATATCACTTCCTATATTTCCTCCAATAGAAAACAGTTTGTTACTCTCTTTGGCTATACATCTTCATCTGGGCGTCATCCTTGAATCAACTCGCTCCTTCACTCTCCACATAAACTCTGCAGTTAAAACATCACTTTTTTATATCTGCAGAATATAGCCAAAATTAGGTTATCACTCTCTGTCTGCTGCTGAAATTCCCATTCACGCCTTCATCTCTAGCCATTTGGACTATTATAACTCTGTTATTTGGCATTAACTCTTCCTCTGTTCACAGACTTCAGATGTTTCAAAACTCTGCTGCTCGCCTTCTCACTATCACATTAGACCAGTTCTTCACATTCAGTTTAAAATACTCCTACTCACCTACAAAGCTTTAAATAACCTTGCTCCTCCATGTCCTCCATGCCTGTCTGACCTTCTTCTTCCCTACAAATCTCTTTGCACTCTTCAATCATCTTCAGCTGGGCTTCTCACTGCTCCCTCCTCTACCTTACAAAGCTTTGGAGATCGAGCCTTTTCCACATGTGCTCCTCGACTCTGGAACTCTCTCACCCCATGGTACTACAGTCAGCAACACTCTCTATATTTAAATCCAATCTGAAAAAACATCTCTTTTCCTTCGCCTACAATCTTCTCTTCTATCAGTACTTTTTCAAGTCCTGCTAGTATTAATGTTTGTAAATGTTCTGTATTCCCTGTGTTACGACAGTCTGTGTTCTCCCTGTCTGTATGACTCCTGTGTCTGCCTGTCTGTTGATCCTCCATGTCCCTAGG
>JAOYMR010000022.1:8828316-8840556 GCA_025802075.1 Tenebrosternarchus preto
TTAAACCTACAGGGGCAGGGCACTGTGTAGATACGGTAGTATCATGTACATGTATGTTTAAACCTACAGGGGCAGGGTACTGTGTAGATACGGTAGTATCATGTACATGTATGTTTAAACCTACAGGGGCAGGGCACTGTGTAGATACGGTAGTATCATGTACATGTATGTTTAAACCTACAGGGGCAGGGCACTGTGTAGATACGGTAGTATCATGTACATGTATGTTTAAACCTACAGGGGCAGGGTACTGTGTAGATACGGTAGTATCATGTACATGCACCACAAAGCCAATCTCTCCAGCAGAAAAACACATGTCCCAACCTGACCCCAGTGCATACCTATTGTGAATGAGTAACCGGCAATAACTGGTAATAATTGGCAGGTGTGTTTTTATAGAGAGACTACTGTACTCGACAGAAGCACTCATTGGGTTATTAATTTATCTCCCCCTCAAGACAGCCACCAAACACATGGTTGCATTTGTCCTTAAATGACCCTGTTGGATGTCTTGCTGCGCTGTCTGTAAATGTTGGGTGAAAGGTAAAGTAAATATCAACTACTAAAGCACATGGACGGTGAGGGACCAATCAGCTTTATAAGTGAGCAGTGGTGTAGAATAGAGTCATGTACTACTACAAGTGATAACATTATGTTTATTGTGTACTAATGCACTGTAACTTGATAGTAAGATACTCCTGTAAAATGAGGTCCTGCAATTTACCCTGCATAATAATAGTCCTTTGCTGTATAGCGAGGGTTTATATTTATTAAGTTATGGTAAAAAGAGACATTTAAACCATCTGTCATGCTGTCATGTCTCATGCTGTGTAACACTGTGTCCGCGGTAACAGGCGCATAGTGGTCACACACCGTTTATGGTAATACACATCCGTGGTAACAGGCTTGTAGAGGTCACACAAGGTTTATGGTAATACATGTCAGTGGTAACAGGCTGGTTATGGTAACACTCTGCTGTTGGTAACACTGTATCGCTGGTAACAGAGTCCTCTATGTCTCATTTCACCATTGCTTCTCTCTACAAAGCGATATAACAACTTTTAGAATGGCTCTTATGAAACGTAACAGTTTCCCGTTTCCAAGCATATCACCTTCCTAGAGCAGAGTTACAAATTGTTTGTCAGTCACTTTGTGGTTGATACGAGTCACTAAACTGTTGCAGAAGGTTCATACATCAACACCTGTGGAAAGCCCTAATCCAAAGCAAACAGCTCTGGCTGGAAAGTGGAATGAATGACAGCCTGCTCATGCAAACAAACCACCAGATAGGACAACACCAGCATTTCAGCGTGACTGACAGGGGCACAGTCCATTTAGCAGGTGGAGAGAGCATGTGTTTCCGGTAGAGAATGAAACACATTATCTGCACAGATCCTTCCTGGAAACACCAACTACTCTGTGCATGTGTGTTTATGAACAGCCCATCTTAACTGTAAGACCTAGTCTTTTCAGAACATACTCTCTGCTCGGAAATGATTGAGTGGCATGTGCAGGAAGTGGTGAGTGTGCCAGAGAGAGAGGTACATAGCCCTAACTCAGAGGTTCTCAAGTCTCACACATATGAAAAGGTGCTCTCTCAGGACAATAACACACACACACACACACACACACACCTAGATTATCTGACCTAGATTCCCCTCATCTGAAGAGAAGGGTAGGGATTCCACCCCCAGCTCCCGCCCCCCGTCAATGGTTTGAACTGCTGCCAAACAGAGCAGTCTCTACTAGTGCAGCTGAAACTTTTACTGCCTCTCTCTCTTTGCTCCAACAGGACAAGACACAGGGAACAAATTTACACGACAGCAGGAAAAAAAGAACAACAGCAAAAAAATTTCAGTTGAAAAATGAATTCTAGCATATCATTTGCAACCCTCAGTATTTCCATTCAAATGTCTTTCTCTGGTTTTGTGGTCTCTTCATGTTGATGCGGTCTGGGTGCGATGGAACTGTTAAAATACTACAGGTTTTTTTTCGTCAGAGTGGCTGGGCTCTAGATCACTACAGGACAGAAATACAAGAATCCATCGATAACAAATGGAATAATATGATATGCTTTGTGCTGCCATTGCCTGAGCACAAAACATGCAGGAAAAATATGTATGCGTTCCTTCTAACCCTGCACATGTGACACTGTGTTCATCTGCTGGCTGTAATCTCATTCCTGTACCAGGAAAGACCTGTGAAGGGTTTTATTTCAGTCACTTCCTCTTTCTTGGCAAAAGGAATTCAAGGGACTCAGGGAGACTGATCAACTCTTAGCAGCTGCTTTAGTGTTTTGATGTTTAAATTTCAGACATCTCCACTTGTTGGAGTGCATTTTGTTTGGGCTGGTTTCACATGCACAGACAGTAGGGCTGAACGTTCTCCATCTGAACAAGTATAGAAATGAAACTAGAAATAAACTCCAGAATAAGTGCGAACGACGATCAGGAGACGACGGTGTGTTGCAGCTGCTGGGAAGTGTTTCAGCTTGTCCTACTGTTCTGAGCCCTCCTCACAGGGACCAACAGACCAGCCTCAAGGTGACGAGGTGGAGCTGGATACCTCAACTTCCCTTGGACAGATGCCAGGTGTTGACAACATCAGCAAGTGATTTCACAGGGGCAAATTGCTGAGGTGGTTGACCACTCTCTCTGCATCTGGATAGCACCAGGGACCCCTGAAACCACTGATTAATAGCAGAGGAGACTGTTGTTGGCTCAAAGGTAAGAGGAATGGCGTATTAGCCAGTCCTTAGGATCTCAGCATTTCTAGTTTCTTCCTGTGGACCACTTAGCTTTCGGATTATGTGGTTTAATTTGATTTTCTAAAGAGACCCATGTCAGTAACCCATGTGAGTCTGGCTGAGGCAGAAAGTTGTGAGACATCTGAAGTATGAGACTGAGTTTTGTTTTGGATTCTGTTTTCTCTGTCCCCAGCAATAAATATTACTGTGCCTTCATGACTGCTTGTTGCTTTTGCTCGCTCTCCACCTTCATTTCTTCTTTGATCACTCATTCCTTGCTTTCTCTCTCTCATCCTCTCTTTCTGTTTGTCTCATTTGTTTGGCGACTGTGTCGGAGTGGGCAGGGAGAGAGGACAGGCTCATGTTAAGGCAGGAGAAGCTCTGCCTACATTTTTAGCTTTTTCTCCCAGTTGCAGTGTGTTTTCTCAAAGCCCATCTCTCTCTCTCTCTCTCTCTCTCTCTCTCTCTCTCTCTCTCTCTCTCTCTCTGATAGGAACAATGCATATGTAAGTCTCACACACCTGCTGCTGTGACCAGGTCTGATTGACATTTATTTTCAAGCCTTCATCATCCAGGTATTCAAATATATTTTTTGAAGCATTAGCACTTCTGATATTTAACTCTTGACTTCAGCAGCCCCCACCCCCAATACTTCAATATATTTCTTTCCTGACTTTTCCTCTCCTTGTCACCATCATTTTCCTCCTGCAATGGCTCACATTCTGCCATTTCTACATTGCTGACCCACTATATAACTAACCCTGCACCTAACCCTAATGTTAACCCTAACCCTGCACCTAACCCTAATGTTAACCCTAACCCTGCACCTAACCCTTAATGTTAACCCTAACCCTGCACCTAAACTTAATCTTAACCCTAACCCTGCACCTAACCCTTAATGTTAACCCTAACCCTGCACCTAAACTTAATCTTAACCCTAACCCCGCTTAACCCTAATACTAACCCATCTAGTTGGAAAAGATTTTAATGGAATAAAATATCCAACTAGTATACAGTACTGATCTTTCACAAATATTTTTTTTCATATCTGTTGTTGTGATTATAATGGTTTGTTGTATTTGTTGAAGGTAAGGATTGTTGGTCATAAGGGTGAAGCAGATGTGTTCCATTGTTTTCTGTATATTTGAATTTCAGAGTCTTTGTGGTGTTTTAATGTGCATAAAATTGAAAACATGTATCTGGAGTTGCCAGGGCTGTTTGTGCTAGGAGATGGTCTGTGGTTAAAGTTTGATGTCCACTTTTCAGCTCTCAAAACAGTAATTTGGGTCTTGTCATTTGTAAAGCAGTAGACAACGGCTGTTGAACTCTGATAACAGCAAAGCTGTCATTGGTTCTTACGTTATTAATTTGTGGAAACTCGTCCTTCAGCGACTGCTATTATGTCAGCTTTAGTTTTGTGGTTTTGAGGATACAGAAAATTCTAAATCTAAGGAATCCATCTTATGTGTACAACAGTAGGTTATCAAGGCTTGATTTGACAGCATTTCATACTATACAATATTATAGACAGGAACTGCCCAGTCACGACAACATATGTGTTCAAATACCAAGTTCAAAGTCAAACAATTGATGTTTTCCAGAGTAATGTGAAAGCCTTGTGCATTAATTTTTAAAATGTACATGCTTTATTTAAGATCATTTAAATGTATAGATAACACACTTTTGTTGTTGCTGCATAGTACATACCAGTTTTGGATTATAGAAAAATCTCTTTAAAAAGAATTTAAATTTAAAGTGCTGATTGGCTATGTGTGGTACTGTACTCAGTACTCAGGTTTTTTTAATTCAACCAGAAGCTCCTGTATGTTAGAACACTTTCTGTTCAAAACTTAGGAACTACCAGACTGTGCCCTCGGGCACTTCGTGTTCCCCTGCTTTTGACCAGCCTCAAACTCTGGTCTTTGGTTAATTAGGAAGTTGAACTGAAACAAAGTATAATTTGCTGAAACATGTAAGGATTTTTCTCCTACTGTTTGGCATTTGACATTTGTTCTGTAAGTAAGCATGAGACATGTTTGCTGTTTGTCATGTTTCACAATCTAGATCCTGTTAAAGATTCAGTGTGCATGTTTACTTAGAGACAGAGAGCTGGAGAAAGGAGTAGGAGGGAGAGAGGGAGGAGGGAGAAAAAAGGGAAGTATGCCCTCCTCCCCATTCTCCTCAAATGAACTTATCATGTTGCTTCATAGTTTCTTTGCCTCTCTCTCCATTCGACCTGCTTCCTGCATTTACTGTACTGCTGACAATTAGTTACTCTGTACTGTATCCTGCTGCACCACATTAGCCAGCAGGAAGTCTTTCTTTAGAGGAGGTGAAGGAGTTTAACCCTGCACTCACACGCAACACTGAATGGACCAAAACTCAGTTTGGGGTAAAAGAAAGCACACTTTACAGGACATGGAAAGAGAAAGAATAACTGGCACAAATGGTGTTTAATTCTGGAAGTCCTGGAAATATTCAGATTTAGAGTATTGGAGCAGTTGACATTTGTGCACGAGTGTACAGTAACTTGGCTGCACGCTGTGTCTTTCTAAAACTGCATATAGCCAGCTGTGTTGTGGGTAAAGATCATCCGCTAATCTAGCGTCTGTGTGCAAATGAGATGAGACAGAGGTCTAATCTTTGAGTGAGGTCTGGTAACTGCAACCCTTCACTGCATGTGTGACAGAGTCAGCCAAGGTCAGGAACAGTGTCACTTCCTGTTTTGGGAGTTTGCTATTTTTGCAGTAATGGTGGTGCTTTTGGTTGAATGCAGTGTCACATGGTACATGATTTCTGTTTTTTTTCCCAGGAGTTTCAGTACCCATAACCACTTAATTATCAAATATTTTAGGTTTAACCCTGAGCCTCCCCCTTTTGTACACATCAGTGAGCACATTGTGCAAGAATGTTGTTGTGAAGTCGGAGTTTAGGGTCAGATTCAATGCTCGCACATTCTTCCTTCATCCACATATCACAAGCACTTGGATAGAAAAAAGTCACCAGTCACTTCTCCCCACACCGAACCCAGGCGATGGATCTGTTAACAATGCTCGCTGAACAGGAAAATCTGTAACAGTCACGTTATTTTTTAAAGAAAATCTTTTTGTCGTGTGCAGGCTTGTATCCAAATCTTTCAGCAAGAAGCTAACAGACCCGTGTGTTTATCTCAGAGAATCCGATCTAACAGAAGCTAACAGACCCGTGTGTTTATCTCAGAGAATCCGATCTAACAGAAGCTAACAGACCCGTGTGTTTATCTCAGAGAATCCGATCTAACAGAAGCTAACAGATCCAGGTGTTTATCTCAGGTTGCCGAGCCTCTGATGGCTGGATACAACAGTCGGCTGAGGATTCTCTCGTTCATGTTCATCCCCCTTCTTTACTGGTTTGGAGTGCTTGTAGATGGAGCAGCAAGCCATTTTGCAGTGGCCTAAAAAATATTATGTCAGAATACAGGCAGAGTTTTGGCTGTCAGCAATTATAGTCATATGAAAATGATTATCAACGTTTGTCAACATTGTGAGATGAGGATTCGGATAACTCCAAGTGCCAGCAGCCCTAAAGAAACCTGTGGTAGAGGGGTGTTGTGGAACAGGAGCCCAAAATCAGTGGCTCCACCTCTGCTTCAGAACACACAAACAAATTTCAGGAAGAAGCCTTACAACAAAGGATGGGATTTATTTTCTCTGATGCTTTATAGGAATTCCCTGTCAGTATGACAAAACGGCTGTTATGTTTACTTACTTAGGGGACATTCTATTAAGAAAAACAGAACCACAGCACACAATGAGAGTTGGTCAGCCATTGTGAAATTTGTTTTCAGCTTATAGTTGAAGTGCTGAAGGCTTCCTGTCAGATTACTCGTTTCATATTTTACCGGTGTGCCACAAAATAGCACCTTTACCTCGGATATCTGGAAGCATCTCAGCTAAACTAATCTAGAATTATTAGTATTTTTAATTTTATTGTTACTATTAAAAAACAAAAAGGCTTCATTTAGCAAACAACAACAACAATGACAACAACAACAATAATAATAATAATAATAATAATAATAATAATAATAATGGACAGAAAGGATAACATTTAATTGTATAGTTGCCCAGTTTATTCCATGTTCACCAGTCAGTATCTTTTCTCAGTTGTGTAACACTGGAGAAGAGGTCCTGTTGGTCAGAACACTCACACACTGTGATTATTCTATAGAAATGTCACAAGTGCTTATCAGACACAGATGGTGAGATTTAAGGGCAGCTTAAACTTCATGCTAGCTGAACTTAGATGGTAGCTGAAACATTCTCTGTTAGAAGGTAAATTTTTTATTTCTTCAGGTCCATGTAGTGGAGCTCCAATCATTAGCCAGCAGTTACGACTTTGAGAGCTTTTGTAATTGCCATGTGAATGTCACAAGCACCATCCTCCTGGTTGACCCTCTTTTTCATGTAGGCTTTAGCCTTTTCATCCTGTTTATGTCCTGCAAGACAATGCTGGTCTATCGAGCATTGCTTCTCCAATACTAGGACAGGCTTCTTCCCCAGCGCTGTGTTTGCTCTCACTGGGTTTGGCCTTGTATGAGTTTGTCTTCAGTGTATTTTTGTCCCTTATGTATCCTGTATCCTGTTTATTTTCATGATCTATTTTTTATATCTTTTCTGTTGCAACATTTTTCTGTAGGCAAATCCCTACAGTTTCTGTCAGTAGAAAATAACTGTGGTACTAAAACATGTGTATTCACCTGTGTCTGCATGTGCACACTGCATACATGCTGCCTTTCCAAAAACACTGTCTCAGCAATACAATGGTAGATGAAATCATATACAATCATATACAATACAATGGTAGATGAAATCAAATCATATAAAATCATATACAATACAATGGTAGATGAAATCATATACAATCATATACAATACAATGGTAGATGAAATCAAACACAGTTGAAGGGTTTTTACAATGTTTGTGATTATTTTCTCAAGAAATTATTGTCTAGAATCTGTAAATAAGACCCAACATTTGCTTACTTGCAAGTAAGTAGCACTGATGTGGTGTACTGTTTTTCATGAACTTTTTCAGCATTTTGTTTTTTATTTATTTATTTATTTATTTTTACTGAAATACACTATCATATATTTATAACTATGTTTACAAGCTTAGTTTATTATTTTGTCAAAATAGAATAAAATTACTTTTTTTTGCTTTTAATATCTGGCAGTTCAGGTTCACTGATTTTGATATAAATATTTACAATCTGTTTAAATGAAAACTAATAAACCATTATACAAGTTTTGCGTGTGGACTCAAGACTGGCTGTTTTTCCCATGGACTGTTAAACAGTGAACAGCGAACAGCAAGCAGTGAACAGCGAACAGTGAACAGGTTCAGTTCCTGTAAATGTGGGCGTACACTCCAGGCAGAAAGTCAAAAGGTTCCTCTGTGACACCATGCCAGCGATGATGGAGATCAGAACTGTTTGTTTAGAATTCCCATATAGTGCCTTCAGGAAGAACACATCCCTTCCTCACTAACATTCCTTTTTACTGCTGCACAAGGACCTTTTACTTCTAATCAAACATATTGTTTTACTAAGGCATTGTTTCTATTGCAGGTTTTACCTGGAAGGCCTAAAAGGACCTCCAACTGCTGCCTTTAGGGCTGAGGTAGTAGACTGAATAGTTGTGGAGCCATGTCCGCTCCCTCTGAGACAACTATACAATCTACTGTCTTTCCTAAGGAGACAGCAAAATCAACCAGAAATATTTTCAAACAAGATGCTATTTTATGAATGAAGATACAGTTCACTCAACAAAACTTTTTCAAATAACACAAATCAAGAGAGCTCAGTTAAAATCTGTAGCAGGGCAGGACATTCATTATTCCTCTGTGGGTTTTGCTGTTACTTTTTTGTTTTTGTTTACTTTTTATACATGTAGCCTATTTGCATTTAAGATGCAGTTTGGAAACCACAGACTAAAAGAGGAGACCTTTGGTGTATTGACGCGGTGAGGTAGTAGGTTGTATAGTTTTGTGGGAGGGTTCAAGCCCTGTTTAGGTGATAACTATACAGTCTATTGCCTTCCTTGACACACTAACAAACCAACTGCAACCATGGAAACCACATCAGTGCCAAGGCCTTCACTGACATGGCACTGATCATTTAGACAGTCCTGTCAATTCTTTCACTCATTTTTTATACACTTGCCAAACAGTTATGTCTGAATTAACAGCCTGTATAATTTCATAATTATATAAAACAGGACATTTCGGACAAATGTCTTTCATAATATAGTGTGTGTGTGTGTGTGTGTGTGTGTGTGTGTATATATATTCGATTGGCATCTTTTGCCACAAATTGATTTTGTGCCCTCTTTTTGTTTTAAGAGGGCTGAGCTTTTTGCTAACAAAATGCTTGATTTTAGTTATTTTGGAAATGTCAACTCTGAAAGGACATAAGCAAATGAGAAAAACTTTATCATCCTCTTAAAAGTGTGTGTACTGAAATTTGATCCCACTGTTTCAAAAAACAAAATTCATCTGTGCAGCAAAAATAAACTACTGATTCACAAACTACTGATTCACAAACATGTCAACTTTGTCTTCAAGAACATCACGTAATGCTTAATGCAGATTTCATTTTATTCACCATTCCTTAATGAAAAACAACCTCAGAATAGTGAACTGAAACTCAGAAAAGTGAACCGAAGCTCAGAATAGTGAACCCACTTTCGCTGTGTTTGAAGCTCAGAATAGTGAACCCACTTTCACTGTCTTTGAAGCTCAGAATAGTCTCCAACATCTTTTCCTTTTGCCAACTTTATCCAAAGCTAAAGGGCAGTTTAATGTATCAGTATATTGATTATATAACAATTAACACACAAGCATGAAAACATCTAGTTTTTTTTTCTCCACTGCATTTCTGTACTAGTCTGGTTGATCATGCCAATAGAACGTTAATGTTGTTGTTAGTGTTTGTTAGTGTTATTTGAGTAGTGACTGGAGCATTGTGTTTGAGTGCTAGAACTTTCGTTATGATATCATAGAGTTAATTATGCTCTGTGACTAAATGTGCTTGTCGTAATAATAAAAGAATTTAGTTCATCTACAATTTGGGTATATCGGATGAATATTCTCAAAAGCTTTGCCAAAAAGTTTTTCTTTTTGCAAATGCAAAAATCCTTTATTGAATCAGTATCAGAAATGTGAGAGAAGTGGATCCATGTGTAAACTCAAGGGTTGCCACTTTCACTCATGCAAAAAAGTTAAAAGTATAAAAACATTATTATTTTAAAATCATATTGACTTTCACTTTTCATTTTGCTAGAAAGCTGAAAAACTGCAAACAGCTCTTCAAGTTTCACACCCAGAAGGATTTCCAGAGTCGTGCTATGCTACCAAATCACAGATAGGAAAGGTAATCTTTATAAATGTAAACCACAGACAGGAAAGGTAATCTTTATAAATGTAAATCACAGACAGGAAAGGTAATCTTTATAAAGTCAGTTAACAAATGCCATTTGGATGAAACAATCAACATTGTTATCTCTTTTATGGCTGGCATGTCTGACCAGTGTTTGGAGATGCTACTGGAGGAGCGTAAGGTGGATGACAGACACATCTCAGGACAAACATGCATAACATGAGAACCTGGAGATTCATAGAGCTGCAGTGGATGATCAGAAGCCACTTGCAGCCCAGCAGTGCCCTTCACTGGTCATTTCCTGTCATTTCACTGGCCATTGTGTCTAAAAAAAAAAAAAAAAAAAAGGTAGAACCTCCATTAGGCTCCATGTTTAAGAGCTGTTTCATTCAAGTTGTTTCAGTGCACATTTTTCTTTCATTTTTGTTATAAAATTATTTCTCATTTTTATTGTAATATTTACCTGAATTGCACAATTTTAAAAAACATGTTTAAGACATTTAAGAACATTTTGATTTGTGAAATCTACTTTGACAATAAAGTTGCTATTATTAATTTATTACATTATTTATTTTTACTTTACTGATATGGTTGTATTCCCTGAATAAAGGTGGTAAAATATCTTTCTCTAATAACTGGGAAGAGGAATTATGTATGAATTTGTGAATAATTAAAAAAGATTTGTTCAAATTTGAGTATTTTGAACATCTAATGAGTGAATGCGGAGAATGTAGAAATTGAAATTTTAATAATCGAACTGAAATTAAATATTAAATATGTTCTTCAGAATGTATGTCAGTATTGCTCTCCAGTGTTTTCATAAAACTAGATTTCAAATATTTCACACATACATTTCACCACCTTCTGATTGGAAGAGATACAGAAGTAAACTATTTTAATAAAAAGTAAATAAAAACATTTGCTTTGTATCAGAAATAAGATTGAGATAATTAACATTGTTAAACAAAACTGTTCAGCACAGAGCACACTTTCATTCAGTTTGATTTAATCTAAAAATGGTAATCAAACAAACATGATTTCTTTATAAGGAAAAGCCTTTTTGCTGTGCCTATAAATCATTAACAATTCTGTTGAAATGTTTTTTTTTTAAGTCACATATGCTTTGCATGTGTGTGTGTTTGGTTGGGGGGCAGAATAACTGAACTGCTCCCTCCTGCTCGAAGTGGAGGAGATGGGATCTGTTTCAACTGTATTTATAGCTGTGAAATGAAATGCCCAGCAGTGGTTTTTACACATAAAGGTTAATTAAATACTGTTGGCTTTTGCATTCTCTTGGTGTGTGGGTTGGTATGAGCATGCAGCTATATAAAATACACTTTTAAAAGTACATTGTCTACTCACATAAAGCTTCACAGCTTTAAGATCATGAAACTCCTATCAGTTTTTACAAGACCGTGAGTGTTTAGTAGTGGTGGTAGTACAGAACATAGACTACACTCATAGTAGAACAGACTGAACTCCTGTAGAAGGAGACAAAGGTTAAACCCACAGTCTACGACAGCAGCACTGACAACGATGAACCAGGGAAAATGGGATATTGAATAAAATCAACATCAAATGGATCAAATGTGTATAAAACTGTAGCTGTATTGTAAGGTTTGCAAGTGACAAAACAAACACACCAGACTGACTTAAAACCAATAAACAAACTTAATAATAACAATAACTGCCCTACTCCAAACAAAGTGAAAAAAGATTTTCCTAACTCCCTGGCAAACCATAAACTTCACAAACCACAAAACACAATGAAATTTATATATACACACACACAACAAATCACACAAGCTAGTTGACTCAAGGCCTCCTGTCCCAGACGGTTGTTTTATTCCAGTCTCGTCAGTGCAGCAGATGACATCATCATAGTTGGGAGGCCAGCAGGTGCTGAAACAGAGAGCAGATGCATGGACTCGCGTGTGTGCAAGCGCGCACACACACACAAACACACACATACTAACACACACAAACACACACATTCTAACTGTAGGGGAGATAGC
This sequence comes from Tenebrosternarchus preto, assembly GCA_025802075.1. NCBI lineage: Eukaryota > Metazoa > Chordata > Actinopteri > Gymnotiformes > Apteronotidae > Tenebrosternarchus > Tenebrosternarchus preto. Next base: position 8,840,495 of record JAOYMR010000022.1, read on the forward strand.
AGGTGGTTGGACTGTATGTTAAACTAATAGGTTGCACCGTTCAGCTTTCCATCGGACACAAT
>JAOYMR010000022.1:8880102-8890764 GCA_025802075.1 Tenebrosternarchus preto
CCCCCCCCCCCCCCCCCCCCCCCCCCCCCCCCCCCCCCCCCCCCCCCCCCCCCCCCCCCCCCCCCCCCCCACCCTCTGAATGTCAGAGAAGAGAGCTTCTGTTCTAACTGTGAAAGAGAGAGAGAAATTTGGAAAGGTTTGTAGGATATCCACCCATAGAGTAAATATCCTCAGCGACTGGCAGTACAGCCTTGGGTAACTCAGGCTGTAACATGGCTTTGCGTGTCAGGAATGATGCATCATCTTCTAGCCATGAGAATGAAAACAGATACAGTCAGAGTGTGAGGAATTATTGCAGAACATTTTAAGCCATCATCTTTGCTTGCAAGGCAAACTGCAATAACAGGATTCTGATTTCCTCAAAGTCTTTGAAAACTTTTATGGATAAAGGTAAAAAGATGGGGGGGGGGGGGGGATTTTTACATGTGGCAAAAAAAAGTGAGATCCTCTTTACTTTTGCAGCTGTTAGTGTAGCTACAGAACTTTACAGTCTTTGTGAGACCCTTTGAAAAACAACTGTATAATGAGCTTTATACAGTGTCTTTATGTTACGCACATTTTGCTTGTACTGATTTACTATTGGACAAACACTATAGAGGCATTAGAGGAATTGTAGTTCAGCTCCTCAGACATCCTCTATAAAACTCTTCATGCTGTTTATAACTGGACCCGTGATGCAGAGAGAGTGATAACAGAAGATGATGTAGGCTTCTTCTCAAATGTGCTCAGAGATGTGCAGTCAAAATCCTTATGTGGTTCATGCTTTGTATGTCTGTGTGAGTCACAGATGTTCTATACACATATACAGACACATATACATATAAAAAATTATGAGAATACTGCAAAAACTATCAGTTTCTCTGCTTTTACCTTTTATAGGCATGTGTTTGAAGTAAAATGAACATTTTTGTTTTATTCTTTAAACTACCAACTAACATTTAGCGTATTTATTTATTTAGAGTAATTATTTAAAATGATAATTGTTTAATAAAACAAAAAACAAAAGCATACAGTGTTTCCATAAATAAAGCAAATAAGTTTTGTAACAACGGAACACTAATGTTTTGAATTCAAGACATCAAGGTTTAAAAATCAAGAGTTAAAACATTTCTTTACCTTTTCAGTCCCAGTTTTGGTGCATCTTGGCATGCCCTCCGCCAGCCGTTCACAGTGCTTGTTAAGCTTTGGTTCAGGTGTGCACATAATCATTACCTCATTAAGTAGAATTAAGGACACACACCCCCAGTGTTCTGTACTTCTTTCTTCTCACATTTCTTTTTTATCTGTTTGTCTTCTCTTGTTCATGTACGAAGATTAAGTCTGAATATGAGATTTAAACGCTGCTACAAATTAGGAGCAGGAACACATATTCAGGCACACATGCACAGCTGAGTTTATAATTATTGTTCTTATTATGTTTTTATTTTTGCAGAAATATTTTTCTTTTTCACACATGTATGTATTTATGGGAGGGGGAGAGATGGTAGTGAAGTGTACAGAGTTTACAGAGACACAGAGGTCTTTTATCAGGTGCACAAGTGCTTCTAAACTATTGTGAACTATATACACGATATTCCAGATAGTCCAGATGAATTACAGTGTACTCTAGAGATATTTAAAAATGTAATGAAATACACAAGGTTTCCAAAGAAACAGGATGTTTCGGACAAACTTCAAATATATAGAATTAGAATGTATTATAAAATAAGGGTTAGAAGAGTTAATCAGAAGTTGGAATTAGAATCCATCACAGGCGGAACAGACACAGGAACAGATCAGCTCTACTGTTCCTGTGGGACTCATCTGGGGCGTCACTGAAAATGATGGGTGTGTGTGTGTGTGTGTGTGTTCAATCATAGGACATCCTTCCTGTGCCCTGAGGGGACAGAGGCATGTAAAGCCCCGCTCCCATGATGTGTTCACAGACTAAACATCAAGTTTAACCACCCAGACATTTGACTCTGTCTCTTTCTGCTGCTCTTTAAGCCACTAGACAGAAGGCCTTCGTGGAATATAGCAAAGAAAGACACTGCATCTCTGGCTCCCTCTTCCCTTTCTCACTGCGTCCTTCCGCACGCCCACCCCTCCTCCGCGTGTTTTCAGGGAGTGTTGAGTGTTGGAAACCCAGGTGAAAGAGCATCCTCCTGTTCTCCAGTGAAAAAGTGAAGCAACAAAAGAGAGAGGACAGACCTGGGCAAGCCTGCCAGTGTGGCGAAGGAAAGTGTAGCTTTGGGAAAACACAAGGAGGGGAAGCATCTATTGTGTCGTCCTTCCTGTGCCATTGTGCATCTGTGTGAACACAATGCTAATCTGGCCTGCCTTTTCACCACTGTAGGAAGGGCAAACAATGTTGTTCATTTCTTTTTAACCTGTTTTCTTTTTTTTTCTGTGTCTTTTCCCCTTTCAAACTTTTAGCGCTTAGCTTCCACTACTATTATCAGTGGAGAGAAATGATGTAACGTATAGGATTGATTTTGCCCTGTAGCTTTTCAAGAATTATATCCTCCTTAGAGGTTTATATATTTTTCCATCAAAATCATGAATTATTCTGCCTTGTAAAACATGAGTTAAAATATCTAAAAATGTTGAATGAAGTATCCAAATGGAGAAACAAAGCTGTTTTCTTGGAAAGACTGTTAAATTCATGATCTGATATCTATTGTTGTTGAGAGGCTGTTCCTCCACACACCTGTTGAGAACAGGGAACTGTCAGTACGGGGGGGGTAAAGTCCAGAGACAACAGAAAGTACGGGAGAGATCAGATTACGGTGTGGTTACGCACTGCAAATAGAAATTGAGACAGAGAACAAGAGGCCCCCCAAGTCTGATCTCTGGGTCTGATTCAGGTCTGATCTCTGGGTCTGCACCATGTTTAGTTTCCACAGGTAGGTTTGTTTGACCACAGACACAATGGCAGAATCATCGTGAAGAAATGCCAAAGGCCGGAGGGCGGAGGGCGATACCTGGAGCCTGCATGCTTTCTCCTTGGCTACCTGGCAGTGCCTATAGGTTCTTAACACTGTCTAACCTCATACCAAACTGCTTCTGAAAGAGAGGAGCTCTGTTTGAGGAAGGAGCTGTAATGGTAACAACAAAATATTAAAAGGTGCTTAAACACAGGCAAACAAAATGAATACAAGCATACAGCACCTACTTATGCCATAACCCTAACCCATGAAGAGAAGAGATGCACTGGTGAACTTCGTTCAGTTCCTGTTAAGGTTTTGAAGGTACATGGAACAAACAACCATGAAGGGTGGCACAGTGAGCTCATCTCTGAAACGGTGTGCTGTGTAATGGCATTGTGTATTCAGGCATGGGATGTTATGAAAACCCCTATCTCTTCACAGCCTTTTAAAGTGTAACTATGAGTTATCCATCTTTATCTCACTCTTTGTTGAGGCTGTGCATTCAATACCTTTACTCTCTCCAGGGTGGTCTCTTCTAAAGCTAGTGCAAAGAACCTTTGAAGAACTGTCTCCTGACCTGCTGGAAAATGTGTGTGTGTGTTTGTATGTGTGCGTGTGTGTGTCTGTGTGGGTCAATTGAAGAAAGGAAAAAAACAGGATACATGTTAACAATGTTCTGATTGTTCCTCTAGTGATGATGACTGAAACCTCGTCATTAATGGGCTGAGAAGGATGAGGTATTTCTCCTCTGAAAACCCTAGCAGTTGGGCTGGCTTTATCAGCTAATGCTCCAAGAGAAACAGCAGCATTAACATCAATGTTAGTGCATCAGTGTTAGTGCATTTGGTCGGGCTTGGTTGTGTATGAGCTCATGATGAGGGATTGCAAAGAAAAACTGGACCCTCATTTGTTTTGTGTTTTGTAGTCCTGCCACACCACTGCACCAACTAAATCTGAGTGATGAATTGATGACAAACTGCATTCTCCACACCTTGCTTCACCCAAAAAGGACTTGAGGTTTCTCTCCATGGAGACAGTATCAACTTCCTCTAAACATAATTTACACTGCTTTCCATTGCAGTTGCCTTCTTTTTCTGTTCTAATATATTATTCAGGTGAAGAATACATTTGATTTGTGGAAGCGTGTGTGCTGGGGGTGGGAGGGACTGTCCTGTGTTGAATGATAAGGTGTTGAAAGTACCAGAGATCGGCAGATCTGACCATGGCAACCCCCCCCCCCCCCCTTTACCATTCCTATATAACCCTCCATACTCTTCTACCCCAACATGATCAGCCCCTATAACACTCCATACTCATCTACCCCAACATGATCAGCCCCTATAACCATCCATACTCATCTACCCCTGTATACTTCTTTAATTTTTGCAAAAGATTTGCTGCAAAATCCAAATGAGCCTGAATTCCTCGTCCTCCTCACCTGCAGCGCTTATCCCACTTTAACACGTTTTTTTTGACCTGATGCTCTGCCTTTCTCACTGGCCTAGTTTAGACAGAACAGACTCATAGTTGCAGCATAAAATTTCTTCTCGAGCTACAGCAGAATGCTCAGACACACACACACACGCATACACACACACACACACATATGGAGCTATAGCAGAATGCTCAGACACACACACACACGCACATACACACACACATCTGGAGCTATAGCAGAATGCTCAAACACACAGACACAAACAGACACACACAAAGACACACACGCACATACACACATCTGGAGCTATAGCAGAAAACTCACACACACATCTGGAGCTATAGCAGAAAACACGCACGCACACACACACACACACACACACATCTGGGGCTATAGCAGAACACACACATCGCTTTTGCCATGCAGACACTGGGGTTCTGTAGTTGGACATTTCTCAGTATTTGACGCAAATATTTCCTATTTGGTTTTGAAAAAAATATATGGTTTTCATTAGTTGTAATTACTCCAATAAAAACAGCAACAGATGTTTCTTAAGGGGGAAAAATATGAATTACCACACAAGAGAATAGACTGAAAGAAAAGAAGCTGTCAATAGAGGTCTTTGATGGGTATGGATGACTATTTCTAAGTAAAAATAATTTTTATGGTAATATGTTTTTTAATGAATTATGATTTTTCCTGATTATTCTGATTAATGTGCAGCCATAATACTCATAAATCTGCAGTGATTATTTTCTCACACTTTTAGACACTAGTTTCTTTATCTCTTTCTTCAGTTCTAAGTGCTTTTGGATTTTTATGCACTATATATTTTTGGACAGTAACAATTTTTGTCCTTGGTTGGGCTTTATATGTGATGGGGATAAGATGATTTCATACACCTATAAGTCAAGGTTAATGCAGTGTTAATGCTCTACAGATTCTGGCCGTAGAATGTAGTAATGTTGACATCATAAACAGCCCCTCTGATGTGTGATGCTGGGAGTGTTCCTTAACCAGAATCTTCTTCCCCATGGTTTAACAAATTCATGTTGAATGCTTTCCATGCCACCATGTCAGTGGAAAAGCCTGGTGTTTGGGTCAGCTCCCGTTTCTTGGAGACATTTTCCAGACACCCTGCCGAGCAAATTAGCTTTTCACCTTGCCATGGCTGACACTCTGACAAAAGAAATAAATAAGAAAGTATCAAAGTCTCAACGAAGAATATTTTCAGACTTCTCAGTTTATCTTCTCAAGCTTGGTGGTCTCTATTATGAGCGCTTTACTTCTGATCCCTTGGGACAAAATGAAGTCATGTTGTAGTTTTGTTCATGTTCATGACTCGTAGGCTCCCACAGTTCCCCTATGCAAGTCAGACACATGTTGAATAATTCGTTTAAAACAGTCTGGGAGGCGCATATAATTCAATCATATATTATCTGTTCTGTGAAAGTCATGGTCACGTGCCTGATAATTCTGAGGCATATCAAAAACGAACCACCCCATCATGCTCCTCGAATGTGGAGAACCCAGATATGTATTAAATTCAGCTTTAAACTGGGAGACAAAAAAACGCCAAGGCACATCCAAAAAGGTCAAAGGGACCCAGCTCCAGTGTACACTGCCCAAGGCATTCTGCAGAACCCCTCAGTGCACATTCCATGGGGTACAGACTCATTAAGCCACCATTCATTTTATGGTGATGCACACAAGGCATGATGGGTAATGCGTGTGACCTCAGCTGTCTTGATTATGAAGAAGGTACTAAAACATCTGGAAAACAACCCCAAGCACCCTTCTTGGCACACACACACACACACACACACACACACTTGAAAAAACAAAACAAAACAAATAAAAAAACCAAAGAGGAAATTACAGCTGCTGGACAATGATTCCCAGTGGAAAGTATTCTCTTTCCGTGTTTTCTCTGATGGATGGTAAAAAGTGCAGGTGTGTGCTGTCTTTGATATGGAAGTCCACATGTTTCATTCAAAGCGGTTCTGGCCAGATTGAGAGGAAATGGGCTGAGCCTCTCATCGCCCAGCACAGAGACAGTTTGGGTCACATCCTACAGGTGCTGCCACGATCAGGGGGTGGGATGTTAATCAGATGCTGAGCCATAATTGGTCCAGCCAATAAAATGCTGCAACATGATACAGCAGCTCCTGGCACTTCATTAAGAAAGGGGGGAGTGCTTGTCCTGACAGGAAGCCCAGGCCTGAACCTGCTCTGCTTTAATTAATGAGGAGGGAAATTGAGTGAGGCAAGAATAATACAAAGACAGAGCCAGATTTAAGATGCTCTAATTAGAATTTGTATCACTGTATTTCATTTGAAGCCAACCAACTTCCTCAGGCATGACTTTCGTTTGAAATGCTTTGCTCCAGATTTCTCATGGTTACTCCACAAATATAATCAGCACAGTGCATCTGTCATCTTGGCTGCTGCAAAGAAAGAGTGAAGGAGAGATAGATACATAGAGAGAGAAATGGGATATTTCTCAAACAGGAAGTACATTATGTGTTTGAAAGGCCCCACATGTAGGAATGGAGACCCATAGAATGGTAATATCAAACCATAGAATGGTAATATTAAACCATAGAATGGTAATATTGAACCATAGAATGATAATATTGAACCATAGAATGGTAATACTGAACCATAGAATGATAATATTGAACCTTAGAATAATAATATCGAACCATAGAATGGTAATATTGAACCATAGAATGGTAATATTGAACCATAGAATGATAATATTGAACCTTAGAATGGTAATATCGATTGCTCTAAATCTGGTTAGTGTCTGTGGGATGCCTCTATATGGCCACTGTTGTTTGATTACTGTGTTTTTGTTTAAATCACTTTGCAGTTAAACTGGTTTGTAAGGATGACAAATGCTCATGAATGATGTGATATTTTAAGATTTTGTCCTCTTGCAGACCATTTCATCCCAAACATTATATTCTCCATTAACTGCTCCAGAAGTGATGGAAATATGATGTAAATATCATGTAAAGGTGCTGCTGACAGACTGTTTTGCTCTCAGCTGATTCTCATAATATTTATGACAAATATGAAATTTTGTCATTTTTCTTAGACTCTCTTTCTCTCTTCATCCCTCTCTCTCTCCTTCCCTCTCTATCTCGCTCTCTCCCTCCCTTTCTCTCTCCCTCCCTCTCTCTCTATATCTGTCTCCAGGGATCTCAGTATGAACAACATCAGTGAGATTGAACCCAATGCTTTCCACAATCTGCCTTTCCTCACTGAACTGTAAGTATACCAGACCACAGTGTGAGATTGTAATCCTTTAGTACTGATCATGTGTGTGATTTTGATTCAGTAGTATGTGACTTATTCAGACAAAACATATGTCTTCCAAAAATGAAACCATGTGGAATACCACGTCGAATGCTTATGTTCATCTATAAGCTACAAGAGGTGTTTGGTAGCTCTCTAGAAACACTATAAAGAGAAGATTTGTTTTTCAGTGAAATCTTTATATTTCTGAAGCAGTCAGTAAGTCCACAATTACATATACAAGTTTCTTCTTTAGATTTCTTCTATACCAAAACATCTCTACTGTACAGTTTGTAGAGCAAATCTTCTAGTCTGATCAACAGAACCCAGTGAATTTCTGTCAGTAGGTACATTATCTTGAGTCTGAAGCCTCAAAGGCTGTGTCTTCATAGTAGTGCAGGGTTAGTTAGGGTTAATGCAGTTTAATAGGGTAAATGTAGAGTAAGAGGGTTAGCGCCAAGTTCACAAGCAATTCTGCCACTTTCAGCTTGAATGAAATGCAGTTTGGGAGCCAGTAATCCATCAGCATGAGAACCAGCATAAATTGAGACTGCAGTGTACTTGAATAATCATTGTTACATGTTATTACCATCAGTGCAAACTAACCCACTTCTATTATCGTGGATCAGATCTCCCAGCTTTTGTGATTCAGCCCCCATTGTGTGTTTAAGCCTGATGTGGTACAATTTCCTGACTGCCCTCATGTCAGTGCATCTAAATGTCTCTTTAAAAGAAAGACTAGAAAATGACTCTAATGCCAACAGGAGTATCAGCCACATATTAAGAGAAATATGAACTGGCCTTCCAGCTCTCAGTAACCTGCTGGTATGATGATGGACTTGCTTGTTTTTATTCTTTGACATTCATACCTGAGGCTTCTGTGAACTGAAAGGATTTTGCTTAAAAGAATAACAATTTTGGATTTGAAATCCCTTTCCTATAGAGCATGTTGGGAGCTCACAGAGTGACACAGGGAATCTCAGAGTGTTTCAAAGAGAGTCTCAGTCTCACTGTTTTATAAACAGTCTCGTATAGAATGTCTCAAAGATTTTTTTCAGTATGTGTCTTTCAGAAATTGTCAGCAAACAGTGCCATAGAGATTCTCAGAGTGTCACACAGAGCGAATCACAGTGTTCCTTGTATAACATTTTATACATCAAACATTCACAATGTTTCTCTATGTCTCCTAATTCTAATCCTAAAGTGTTAGCTCTCCCAATGCTCTTCAGAACCGTGCAAGTAAAACAAAACCCCTTCACCAACACTCTTCTGCTGTAATCTGCTTCATCCTGTGCAGGATTTAACCTCACATCCAGCTTCCTCTCTCTGTCCTTCTCTCACTGCTGTAATGGCTCTCAGCTGAAATCACACTTCATGGAGTTTAGATGAAAAAAAAAATGTAGGCTGGATTGCTGTTGCTTTTTATTATTACAATATGATGTTGAACGTTAAGAGGTCGAGCAGTACCTGCTTCTGATGCAGCCTCTAAACCAGCACCCTCCCCTTGGCTGTGGTTTGTTGATCAAGCCCCTCCCCTTGGCTGTGGTTTGTTGATCCAAGCCCCTCCCCTTGGCTGTGGTTTCTTAACCAAGCCCCTCACCCTGGCTATGTTTTTTTGACCCCCTTTTTTTTTTCACCCCCTACTCCCATCCCACCATAGGTGCAGCCTTTTGACATGGTGACCTCCTCTGACTGCACCAGCTTGAATATTCTATTCTGCCTTTGCTGTAGTCTGTTTGCAGGGTCTTCAACCCTGCACTGCAGTGTGAGGACAGACCCCAGAACTACTGGTGGGGTGTAATAGGAACCACAGCCCCATTTGTGAGTGGTTAATCCTTCAGTTCAGCAAGGGGCTTGCTGTTCGCTGAGCCGACACTGCTGTTTGTCTTGCTAATTGCTAGTGGTAGTGAGGAAGTTCTCAGACTCTTGCTGGTGGGTCTCAATTGAAGAGGCTGTGAGTGAGAGCACTTTAAGGAATCTCTCTGCTCCACAGCTGAAGGCAACTGGAGCACATCAGACAGTAGCCACAGAAATGGAAAGATAACATGTGTACACACACAGTAATATAGCTTGTGTGATTTTAGCTACATTTGATTTATTGGTGCTTCATATATGTACCATTGCAAATGGAGGCAACTGTAGCAATGCATTCTGTACACTTTTATTTATTATTGGTTGGTCTCTGACCACAAAACTGCTGGTGATTGGCTTTTACTGTGCCTCATTCTGAACACAGCTGTGAGTGTTCCATGCACACCAGTACTGCTGGAGCTGAAAAATATCAAACCAACAGCGGCAGGTCTGTGGTCAGACACTGATCACTAAAGAGCTGGAAATCAGCTAACATTGGTAATACAGTCTAACTGTACATTTAGAGGTAACACAGTCTAACTGTACACTTAGAGGCTAATACAGTCTAACTGTACGCTTAGAGGTAATACAGTCTAACAGTACACTTAGAGGCTAACACAGTCTAATTGTTCACTTAGAGGCTAACACAGGCTCACGGCACCTGATAAAACTGCATATTCATCATTATCTAACAGTTTTTAGACACTGCTAATAATTGTCTGATTATTTTGTGCACATTAATTAATACTACAGTTTGAATGATTAACCACTGAGACTGACTCGATCTTTAACAGTGCTGTGTAGTAGACTGACTCGATCTTTAACAGTGCTGTGTAATAGACTGACTCGATCTTTAACAGTGCTGTGTAGTAGACTGACTCGATCCTTAACAGTGCTGTGTAGTAGACTGACTCTATCTTTAACAGTGCTGTGTAGTAGACTGAGTCGATCTTTAACAGTGCTGTGTAATTGACTGACTCGATCCTTAACAGTGCTGTGTAGTAGACTGACTCGATCTTTAACAGTGCTGTGTAATAGACTGACTCGATCCTTAACAGTGCTGTGTAGTAGACTGACTCGATCTTTAACAGTGCTGTGTAGTAGACTGACTCGATCTTTAACAGTGCTGTGTAGTAGACTGACTCGATCTTTAACAGTGCT